>JAVIAB010000106.1:33262812-33472763 GCA_032433765.1 Megaustenia siamemsis
AAAATAAAAGCAATCAGAATAAATCACATAAGTCGCATCATCAAACAACCAGACAACCACACAAAAATAAAAGCAATCAGAATAAATCACATAAGTCGCATCATCAAACAACCAGACAACCACACAAAAATAAAAGCCTCAGAATAAATCACATAAGTCGCATCATCAAACAACCAGACAACCACACAAAAAAAAAGCAATCAGAATAAATCACATAAGTCGCATCATCAAACAACCAGACAACCACACACAAATAAAAGCATCAGAATAAATCACATAAGTCGCATCATCAAACAACCAGACAACCACACACAAATAAAAGCAATCAGAATAAATCACATAAGTCGCATCATCAAACAACCAGACAACCACACAAAATAAAAGCTCTCAGAATAAATCACATAAGTCGCATCATCAAACAAAACAGACAACCACACACAAAAAAAGCTATCAGAATAAATAATAAATTCGCATCATCAAACAACCAGACAACCACACAAAATAAAAGCAATCAGAATAAATCACATAAGTCGCATCATCAAACAACCACAACCACACACAAATAAAAGCTCTCAGAATAAATCACATAAGTCGCATCATCAAACAACCAGACAACCACACAAAAAACAAAGCTCTCAGAATAAATCACATAATTGCATCATCAAACAACCAGACAACACACACAAATAAAAGCTCTCAGAATAAATCACATAAGTCGCATCATCAAACAACCAGAACACACAAAAAAAAAAGCTCTCAGAATAAATCACATAAGTCGCATCATCAAACAACCAGACAACCACACAAAAATAAAAGCTCTCAGAATAAATCACATAAGTCGCATCAATCAAACAACCAGACAACCACACAAAAAAAAGCTCTCAGAATAAATCACATAAGTCGCATCATCAAACAACCCACACACAAAATAAAAGCTCTCAGAATAAATCACATAATCGCATCATCAAACAACAGACATACACACACAAAAGCTCTCAGAATAAATCACATAAGTCGCATCATCAAACAACCAGACAACCACACAAAAATAAAAGCAATCAGAATAAATCACATAAGTCGCATCATCAAACAACCAGACAACCACACACAAATAAAAGCAATCAGAATAAATCACATAAGTCGCATCATCAAACAACCAGACAACCACACAAAATAAAAGCTCTCAGAATAAATCACATAAGTCGCATCATCAAACAACCAGACAACCACACAAAAAAAAAAAGCAATCAGAATAAATCACATAAGTCGCATCATCAAACAACCAGACAACCACACACAAATAAAAGCAATCAGAATAAATCACATAAGTCGCATCATCAAACACCAGACAACCACACACAAATAAAAGCAATCAGAATAAATCACATAAGTCGCATCATCAAACAACCAGACAACCACACACAAATAAAAGCAATCAGAATAAATCACATAAGTCGCATCATCAAACAACCAGACAACCACACACAAAAAAGCTATCAGAATAAATCATATAATTCGCATCATCAAACAACCAGACAACCACACACAAATAAAAGCAATCAGAATAAATCACATAAGTCACATCATCAAACAACCACACAACCACACACAAATAAAAGCTCTCAGAATAAATCACATAAGTCGCATCATCAAACAACCAGACAACCACACAAAAAAACAAAGCTCTCAGAATAAATCACATAATTGCATCATCAAACAACCAGACATACACACACAAATGAAAGCTCTCAGAATAAATCACATAAGTCGCATCATCAAAAAAAGACCACACAAAAACAAAGCTCTCAGAATAAATCACATAATTGCATCATCAAACAACCAGACAACACACAAAAATAAATGCTCTCAGAATAAATCACATAAGTCGCATCAGAAAAACAACCAGACAACCACACAAAAGAAAAGCTCTCAGAATAAATCACATAAGTCACATCATCAAACAACCACACACAAAACAAAGCTCTCAGAATAAATCACATAATTGCATCATCAAACAACCAGACATACACACACAAAAGCTCTCAGAATAAATCACACAAGTCGCATCATCAAACAACCAGACAACCACACAAAAATAAAGCAATCAGAATAAATCACATAAGTTGCATCATCAAACAACCAGACAACCACACAAAAATAAAAGCTCTCAGAATAAATCACATAAGTCGCATCATCAAACAACCAGACAACCACACACAAAAAAAGCAATCAGAATAAATCACATAAGTCGCATCATCAAACAACCAGACAACCACACAAAATAAAAGCTCTCAGAATAAATCACATAAGTCGCATCATCAAACAACCAGACAACCACACAACAAATAAAAGCAATCAGAATAAATCACAAAAGTCGCATCATCAAACAACCAGACAACCACAAAAATAAAAGCAATCAGAATAAATCACATAAGTCGCATCATCAAACAACCAGACAACCACACACAATAAAAGCAATCAGAATAAATCACATAAGTCGCATCATCAAACAACCAGACAACCACACACAAATAAAAGCAATCAGAATAAATCACATAAGTCGCATCATCAAAAACCAGACAACCACACACAAATAAAAGCAATCAGAATAAATCACATAAGTCGCATCATCAAACAACCAGACAACCACACACAAATAAAAGCAATCAGAATAAATCACATAAGTCGCATCATCAAACAACCAGACAACCACACACAAATAAAAGCTCTCAGAATAAATCACATAAGTCGCATCATCAAAAAACCAGACCACACAAAAAACAAAGCTCTCAGAATAAATCATACTAATTGCATCATCAAACAACCAGACAGACACACAAAATAAAAATTATCAGAATAAATCACATTAATCGCATCAGCAAACAATCAGCCACACACAAAAAAATGCTCTCAGAATAAATCACATAAGTCACATCAGCAAACAACCAGACAACCACACAAAAATAAATGCTCTCAGAATAAATCACATAAGTCGCATCAGAAAAACAACCAGACAACCACACAAAAAGAAAAGCTCAGAATAAATCACATAAGTCACATCATCAAACAACCACACACAAAAACAAAGCTCTCTGAATAAATCACATTAATTGCATCATCAAACAACACAGACCTACACAAGTCGCAACATCAAACAACCAGACAACCACACAAAATAAAAGCAATCAGAATAAATCACATAAGTTGCATCATCAAACAACCAGACAACCACACAAAAATAAAAGCTCTCAGAATAAATCACATAAGTCGCATCATCAAACAACCAGACAACCACACACAAATAAAAGCAATCAGAATAAATCACATAAGTCGCATCATCAAACAACCAGACAACCACACAAAAATAAAAGCTCTCAGAATAAATCACATAAGTCGGATCATCAAACACCCAGACAACCACACACAAATAAAAGCAATCAGAATAAATCACATAAGTCGCATCATCAAAAACTCAGACAACCACACAACAAATAAAAGCAATCAGAATAAATCACATAAGTCGCATCATCAAACAACCAGACAACCACACACAAATAAAAGCAATCAGAATAAATCACATAAGTCGCATCATCAAACAACCAGAAAACCACACACAAATAAAAGCTCTCAGAATAAATACATAATTCGCATCATCAAACAACCAGACAACCACACACAAATAAAAGCAATCAGAATAAATAATATAATTCGTATCATCAAACAACCAGACAACCACACACAAATAAAAGCAATCAGAATAAATCACATAAGTCACATCATCAAACAACCACCAACCACACAAATAAAAGCTCTCAGAATAAATCACATAAGTCGCATCATCAAACAACCAGACAACACACACAAAATAAAAGCAATCAGAATAAATCACATAAGTCGCATCATCAAACAACCACACAAAAATAAAAGCAATCAGAATAAATCACATAAGTCGCATCATCAAACAACCAGACAACCACACAAAAATAAAAGCTCTCAGAATAAATCACATAAGTCGCATCATCAAACAACCAGACAACCACACACAATAAAAGCAATCAGAATAAATCACATAAGTCGCATCATCAAAAACAGACAACCACACACAAATAAAAGCTATCAGAATAAATAATATAAGTCGCATCATCAAACAACCAGACAACCACACACAAATAAAAGCAATCAGAATAAATCACATAAGTCACATCATCAAACAACCACACAACCACACAAAATAAAAGCTCTCAGAATAAATCACATAAGTCGCATCATCAAACAACCAGACAACCACACAAAAAAAAGCTCTCAGAATAAATCACATAATTGCATCATCAAACAACCAGACATACACACAAAAATGAAAGCTCTCAGAATAAATCACATAAGTCGCATCATCAAAAAACCAGACCACACAAAAAAACAAAGCTCTCAGAATAAATCATACTAATTGCATCATCAAACAACCAGACAGACACACAAAAATAAAATTATCAGAATAAATCACATTAATCGCATCAGCAAACAATCAGCCACACACAAAAAAAAGCTCTCAGAATAAATCACATAAGTCGCATCATCAAACAACCAGACAACCACACAAAAATAAAAGCTCTCAGAATAAATCACATAAGTCGCATCAGAAAAACAACCAGACAACCACACAAAAATAAAAGCAATCAGAATAAATCACATAAGTCGCATCATCAAACAACCACAACACAAAAAACAAAGCTCAGAATAAATCACATTAAGTGCATCATCAAACAACCAGACAACACACACAAAAGCTCTCAGAATAAATCACATAAGTCGCATCATCAAACAACCAGACAACCACACAAAATAAAAGCAATCAGAATAAATCACATAAGTCGCATCATCAAACAACCAGACAACCACACAAAAAAAAAGCTCTCAGAATAAATCACATAAGTCGCATCATCAAAAAACCAGACAACCACACACAAATAAAAGCAATCAGAATAAATCACATAAGTCACATCATCAAACAACCACACAACACACACAAATAAAAGCTCTCAGAATAAATCACATAAGTCGCATCATCAAACAACCAGACAACCACACAAAAAAAACAAAGCTCTCAGAATAAATCACATTAATTGCATCATCAAAAACCAGACATACACACAAAAATGAAAGCTCTCAGAATAAATCACATAAGTCGCATCATCAAAAAACCAGACCACACAAAAACAAAGCTCTCAGAATAAATCATACTAATTGCATCATCAAACAACCAGACAGACACACAAAAATAAAATTATCAGAATAAATCACATTAATCGCATCAGCAAACAATCAGCCACACAAATAAATGCTCTCAGAATAAATCACATAAGTCACATCAGCAAACAACCAGACAACCACACAAAAATAAAATGCTCTCAGAATAAATCACATAAGTCGCATCAGAAAAACAACCAGACAACCACACAAAAGAAAAGCTCTCAGAATAAATCACATAAGTCACATCATCAAACAACCACACACAAAAAACAAAGCTCTCTGAATAAATCACATTAATTGCATCATCAAACAACCAGACATACACACACAAAAGCTCTCAGAATAAATCACACAAGTCGCAACATCAAACAACCAGACAACCACACAAAATAAAAGCAATCAGAATAAATCACATAAGTTGCATCATCAAACAACCAGACAACCACACAAAAATAAAAGCTCTCAGAATAAATCACATAAGTCGCATCATCAAACAACCAGACAACCACAAACAATAAAAGCAATCAGAATAAATCACATAAGTCGCATCATCAAACAACCAGACAACCACACAAAAATAAAAGCTCTCAGAATAAATCACATAAGTCGCATCATCAAACAACCAGACAACCACACAAAAATAAAAGCAATCAGAATAAATCACATAAGTCGCATCATCAAACAACCAGACAACCACAAAATAAAAGCTCTCAGAATAAATCACATAAGTCGCATCATCAAACAACCAGACAACCACACACAAATAAAAGCAATCAGAATAAATCACAAAGTCGCATCATCAAACAACCAGACAACACACACAAATAAAAGCAATCAGAATAAATCACATAAGTCGCATCATCAAACAACCAGACAACCACACACAAATAAAAGCAATCAGAATAAATCACATAAGTCCATCATCAAACAACCAGACAACCACACACAAATAAAAGCAATCAGAATAAATCACATAAGTCGCATCATCAAACAACCAGACAACCACACACAAATAAAAGCTCAGAATAAATCACATAAGTCGCATCATCAAAACAACCAGACCACACAAACACAAAGCTCTCAGAATAAATCACATAATTGCATCATCAAACAACCAGACAACACACAAAATAAAAGCTCTCAGAATAAATCACATAAGTCGCATCATCAAACAACCAGACAACACAAAAAAAAAGCAATCAGAATAAATCACATAAGTCACATCACAACCAACCACACAAAAACAAAGCTCTCAGAATAAAATCACAAAGCATATCAAAACAAAGAACATACATAAGTCGCATCATCAAACAACCAGACAACCACAAAAATAAAAGCTCTCAGAATAAATCACATAAGTCGCATCATCAAACAACCAGACAACCACACAAAAATAAAAGCTCTCAGAATAAATCACATAAGTCGCATCATCAAACAACCAGACAACCACACAAAATAAAAGCAATCAGAATAAATCACATAAGTCGCATCATCAAACAACCAGACAACCACACAAAAATAAAAGCTCTCAGAATAAATCATATAAGTCGGATCATCAAACAACCAGACAACCACACACAAATAAAAGCAATCAGAATAAATCACATAAGTCGCATCATCAAAAACCAGACAACCACACACAAATAAAAGCAATCAGAATAAATCACATAAGTCGCATCATCAAACAACCAGACAACCACACACAAATAAAAGCAATCAGAATAAATCACATAAGTCGCATCATCAAACAACCAGAAAACCACACACAAATAAAAGCTCTCAGAATAAATACATAAGTCGCATCATCAAACAACCAGACAACCACACACAAATAAAAGCAATCAGAATAAATAATATAATTCGTATCATCAAACAACCAGACAACCACACACAAATAAAAGCAATCAGAATAAATCACATAAGTCACATCATCAAACAACCACACAACCACACAAATAAAAGCTCTCAGAATAAATCACATAAGTCGCATCATCAAACAACCAGACAACCACACAAAATAAAAGCAATCAGAATAAATCACATAAGTCGCATCATCAAACAACCACACAAAAATAAAAGCAATCAGAATAAATCACATAAGTCGCATCATCAAACAACCAGACAACCACACAAAAATAAAAGCTCTCAGAATAAATCACATAAGTCGCATCATCAAACACCAGACAACCACACACAAATAAAAGCAATCAGAATAAATCACATAAGTCGCATCATCAAACAACCAGACAACCACACACAAATAAAAGCTCTCAGAATAAATCACATAAGTCGCATCATCAAACAACCAGACAACCACACACAAATAAAGCAATCAGAATAAATCACATAAGTCGCATCATCAAACAACCAGACAACCACACACAAATAAAAGCTCTCAGAATAAATCACATAAGTCGCATCATCAAACAACCAGACAACACACACAAAAAAAAGCTCTCAGAATAAATCACATAATTGCATCATCAAACAACCAGACAACACACAAAAAAAAGCTCTCAGAATAAATCACATAAGTCGCATCAGAAAAACAACCAGACAACCACACAAAAAGAAAAGCTCTCAGAATAAATCACATAAGTCACATCATCAAACAACCACACACAAAAACAAAGCTCTCTGAATAAATCACATTAATTGCATCATCAAACAACCAGACATACACAAGTCGCAACATCAAACAACCAGACAACCACACAAAAATAAAAGCAATCAGAATAAATCACATAAGTTGCATCATCAAACAACCAGACAACCACACAAAAATAAAAGCTCTCAGAATAAATCACATAAGTCGCATCATCAAACAACCAGACAACCACACACAAATAAAAGCAATCAGAATAAATCACATAAGTCGCATCATCAAACAACCAGACAACCACACAAAAATAAAGCTCTCAGAATAAATCATATAAGTCGGATCATCAAACACCCAGACAACCACACACAAATAAAAGCAATCAGAATAAATCACATAAGTCGCATCATCAAAAAACCAGACAACCACACACAAATAAAAGCAATCAGAATAAATCACATAAGTCGCATCATCAAACAACCAGACAACCACACACAAATAAAAGCAATCAGAATAAATCACATAAGTCGCATCATCAAACAACCAGAAAACCACACACAAATAAAAGCTCTCAGAATAAATAATATAATTCGCATCATCAAACAACCAGACAACCACACACAAATAAAAGCAATCAGAATAAATAATATAATTCGTATCATCAAACAACCAGACAACCACACACAAATAAAAGCAATCAGAATAAATCACATAAGTCACATCATCAAACAACCACACAACCACACAAATAAAAGCTCTCAGAATAAATCACATAAGTCGCATCATCAAACAACCAGACAACCACACACAAATAAAAGCAATCAGAATAAATCACACAAGTCGCATCATCAAACAACCACACAAAAATAAAAGCAATCAGAATAAATCACATAAGTCGCATCATCAAACAACCAGACAACCACACAAAAATAAAAGCTCTCAGAATAAATCACATAAGTCGCATCATCAAACAACCAGACAACCACACACAAATAAAAGCAATCAGAATAAATCACATAAGTCGCATCATCAAACAACCAGACAACCACACACAATAAAAGCTATCAGAATAAATAATATAATTCGCATCATGAAACAACCAGACAACCACACACAAATAAAAGCAATCAGAATAAATCACATAAGTCACATCATCAAACAACCACACAACCACACACAAATAAAAGCTCTCAGAATAAATCACATAAGTCGCATCATCAAACAACCAGACAACCACACAAAAAACAAAGCTCTCAGAATAAATCACATTAATTGCATCATCAAACAACCAGACATACACACAAAATTGAAAGCTCTCAGAATAAATCACATAAGTCGCATCATCAAAAACCAGACCACACAAAAAACAAAGCTCTCAGAATAAATCATACTAATTGCATCATCAAACAACCAGACAGACACACAAAAATAAAAATTATCAGAATAAATCACATTAATCGCATCAGCAAACAATCAGCCACACACAAAAAAATGCTCTCAGAATAAATCACATAAGTCACATCAGCAAACAACCAGACAACCACACAAAAATAAATGCTCTCAGAATAAATCACATAAGTCGCATCAGAAAAACAACCAGACAACCACACAAAAAGAAAAGCTCTCAGAATAAATCACATAAGTCACATCATCAAACAACCACACACAAAAACAAAGCTCTCTGAATAAATCACATTAATTGCATCATCAAACAACCAGACATACACACACAAAAGCTCTCAGAATAAATCACACAAGTCGCAACATCAAACAACCAGACAACCACACAAAAATAAAAGCAATCAGAATAAATCACATAAGTTGCATCATCAAACAACCAGACAACCACACAAAAATAAAAGCTCTCAGAATAAATCACATAAGTCGCAT
Organism: Megaustenia siamemsis; assembly: GCA_032433765.1. NCBI lineage: Eukaryota > Metazoa > Mollusca > Gastropoda > Stylommatophora > Ariophantidae > Megaustenia > Megaustenia siamemsis. Next base: position 33,272,549 of record JAVIAB010000106.1, read on the forward strand.
CATCAAACAACCAGACAACCACACACAAATAAAAGCAATCAGAATAAATCACATAAGTCGCATCATCAAACAACCAGACAACCACACAAAAATAAAAGCTCTCAGAATAAATCACATAAGTCGCATCATCAAACAACCAGACAACCACACAAAAATAAAAGCAATCAGAATAAATCACATAAGTCGCATCATCAAACAACCAGACAACCACACAAATAAAAGCAATCAGAATAAATCACATAAGTCGCATCATCAAACAACCAGACAACCACACACAAATAAAAGCAATCAGAATAAATCACATAAGTCGCATCATCAAACAACCAGACAACCACACACAAATAAAAGCAATCAGAATAAATCACATAAGTCGCATCATCAAACAACCAGACAACCACACACAAATAAAAGCAATCAGAATAAATCACATAAGTCACATCATCAAACAACCACACAACCACACACAAATAAAAGCTCTCAGAATAAATCACATAAGTCGCATCATCAAACAACCAGACAACCACACAAAAAAACAAAGCTCTCAGAATAAATCACATTAATTGCATCATCAAACAACCAGACATACACACAAAAATGAAAGCTCTCAGAATAAATCACATAAGTCGCATCATCAAAAAACCAGACCACACAAAAAACAAAGCTCTCAGAATAAATCATACTAATTGCATCATCAAACAACCAGACAGACACACAAAAATAAAAATTATCAGAATAAATCACATAATCGCATCAGCAAACAATCAGCCACACACAAAAAAATGCTCTCAGAATAAATCACATAAGTCACATCAGCAAACAACCAGACAACCACACAAAAATAAATGCTCTCAGAATAAATCACATAAGTCGCATCAGAAAAACAACCAGACAACCACACAAAAGAAAAGCTCTCAGAATAAATCACATAAGTCACATCATCAAACAACCACACACAAAAACAAAGCTCTCTGAATAAATCACATTAATTGCATCATCAAACAACCAGACATATCACACAAGTCGCAACATCAAACAACCAGACAACCACACAAAAATAAAGCAATCAGAATAAATCACATAAGTTGCATCATCAAACAACCAGACAACCACACAAAAATAAAAGCTCTCAGAATAAATCACATAAGTCGCATCATCAAACAACCAGACAACCACACACAAATAAAAGCAATCAGAATAAATCACATAAGTCGCATCATCAAACAACCAGACAACCACACAAAAATAAAAGCTCTCAGAATAAATCACATAAGTCGCATCATCAAACACCCAGACAACCACACACAAATAAAAGCAATCAGAATAAATCACATAAGTCGCATCATCAAAAACTCAGACAACCACACACAAATAAAAGCAATCAGAATAAATCACATAAGTCGCATCATCAAACAACCAGACAACCACACACAAATAAAAGCAATCAGAATAAATCACATAAGTCGCATCATCAAACAACCAGAAAACCACACACAAATAAAAGCTCTCAGAATAAATAATATAATTCGCATCATCAAACAACCAGACAACCACACAAATAAAAGCAATCAGAATAAATCATATAATTCGTATCATCAAACAACCAGACAACCACACACAAATAAAAGCAATCAGAATAAATCACATAAGTCACATCATCAAACAACCACACAACCACACAAATAAAAGCTCTCAGAATAAATCACATAAGTCGCATCATCAAACAACCAGACAACCACACAACAATACTCTGAATAAATCACATTAATTGCATCATCAAACAACCAGACATACACACAAAAATGAAAGCTCTCAGAATAAATCACATAAGTCGCATCATCAAACAACCAGACAACCACACAAAAATAAAAGCAATCAGAATAAATCACATAAGTCGCATCATCAAACAACCAGACAACCACACAAAAATAAAAGCTCTCAGAATAAATCACATAAGTCGCATCATCAAACAACCAGACAACCACACACAAATAAAAGCAATCAGAATAAATCACATAAGTCGCATCATCAAACAACCAGACAACCACACAAAAATAAAAGCTCTCAGAATAAATCACATAAGTCGCATCATCAAACAACCAGACAACAACACACAAATAAAAGCTATCAGAATAAATCACATAAGTCGCATCATCAAACAACCAGACAACCACACACAAATAAAAGCAATCAGAATAAATCACATAAGTCGCATCATCAAACAACCAGACAACCACACACAAATAAAAGCAATCAGAATAAATCACATAAGTCGCATCATCAAACAACCAGACAACCACACACAAATAAAAGCAATCAGAATAAATCACATAAGTCGCATCATCAAACAACCAGACAACCACACAAAAATAAAAGCTCTCAGAATAAATCACATAAGTCGCATCATCAAACAACCAGACAACCACACACAAATAAAAGCAATCAGAATAAATCACATAAGTCGCATCATCAAACACCCAGACAACCACACACAAATAAAAGCAATCAGAATAAATCACATAAGTCGCATCATCAAACAACCAGACAACCACACACAAATAAAAGCAATCAGAATAAATCACATAAGTCGCATCATCAAACAACCAGACAACCACACAAAAATAAAAGCAATCAGAATAAATCACATAAGTCGCATCATCAAACAACAGACAACCACACATAAATAAAAGCTCTCAGAATAAATAATATAATTTGTATCATCAAACAACCAGACAACCACACACAAATAAAAGCAATCAGAATAAATCACATAAGTCGCATCATCAAACAACCACACACAAATAAAAGCTCTCAGAATAAATCACATAAGTCGCATCATCAAACAACCAGACATACACACAAAATAAAAGCTCTCAGAATAAATCACATAAATCGCATCATCAAACAACCAGACAACCACACAAAAAAAAAGCTCTCAGAATAAATCACATAAATTGCATCATCAAACAACCAGACACACAAAAATAAAAGCTCTCAGAATAAATCACATAAGTCGCATCATCAAACAACCAGACAACCACACAAAAATAAAAGCAATCAGAATAAATCACATAAGTCGCATCATCAAACAACCAGACAACCACACAAAAATAAAAGCAATCAGAATAAATCACATTAATTACATCATCAAACAACCAGACATACACACAAAAATGAAAGCTCTCAGAATAAATCACATAAGTCGCATCATCAAACAACCAGACCACACAAAAAAACAAAGCTCTCAGAATAAATCATACTAATTGCATCATCAAACAACCAGACAGACACACAAAAATAAAATTATCAGAATAAATCACATTAATCGCATCAGCAAACAATCAGCCACACACACAAAAATGCTCTCAGAATAAATCACATAAGTCACATCAGCAAACAACCAGACAACCACACAAAAATAAATGCTCTCAGAATAAATCACATAAGTCGCATCAGAAAAACAACCAGACAACCACACAAAAAGAAAAGCTCTCAGAATAAATCACATAAGTCACATCATCAAACAACCACACACAAAAACAAAGCTCTCTGAATAAATCACATTAATTGCATCATCAAACAACCAGACATACACACACAAAAGCTCTCAGAATAAATAACACAAGTCGCAACATCAAACAACCAGACAACCACACAAAAATAAAAGCAATCAGAATAAATCACATAAGTTGCATCATCAAACAACCAGACAACCACACACAAATAAAAGCTCTCAGAATAAATCACATAAGTCGCATCATCAAACAACCAGACAACCACACACAAATAAAAGCAATCAGAATAAATCACATAAGTCGCATCATCAAACAACCAGACAACCACACAAAAATAAAAGCTCTCAGAATAAATCACATAAGTCGCATCATCAAACACCCAGACAACCACACACAAATAAAAGTAATCAGAATAAATCACATAAGTCGCATCATCAAACAACCAGACAACCACACACAAATAAAAGCAATCAGAATAAATCACATAAGTCGCATCATCAAACAACCAGACAACCACACACAAATAAAAGCAATCAGAATAAATCACATAAGTCGCATCATCAAACAACCAGAAAATCACACACAAATAAAAGCTCTCAGAATAAATAATATAATTCGCATCATCAAACAACCAGACAACCACACACAAATAAAAGCAATCAGAATAAATCACATAAGTCACATCATCAAACAACCACACAACCACACAAATAAAAGCTCTCAGAATAAATCACATAAGTCGCATCATCAAACAACCAGACAACCACACACAAAAAACTCTGAATAAATCACATTAATTGCATCATCAAACAACCAGACATACACACAAAAATGAAAGCTCTCAGAATAAATCACACAAGTCGCAACATCAAACAACCAGACAACCACACAAAAATAAAAGCAATCAGAATAAATCACATAAGTCGCATCATCAAACAAACAGACAACAACACAAAAATAAAAGCTCTCAGAATAAATCACATAAGTCGCATCATCAAACAACCAGACAACCACACACAAATAAAAGCAATCAGAATAAATCACATAAGTCGCATCATCAAACAACCAGACAACCACACAAAAATAAAAGCTCTCAGAATAAATCACATAAGTCGCATCATCAAACACCCAGACAACCACACACAAATAAAAGCCATCAGAATAAATCACATAAGTCGCATCATCAAAAACCAGGACAAACACACAAATAAAAGCAATCAGAATAAATAAAAAAGTCACATCATCAAACAACCAGACAAACACACACAAATAAAAGCAATCAGAATAAATCACATAAGTCACATCATCAAACAACCACACAACCACACACAAATAAAAGCTCTCAGAATAAATCACATAAGTCGCATCATCAAACAACCAGACAACCACACAAAAATAAAAGCTCTCAGAATAAATCATAAAAGTCGCATCATCAAACAACCAGACAACCACACACAAATAAAAGCAATCAGAATAAATCACATAAGTCGCATCATCAAACACCCAGACAACCACACACAAATAAAAGCAATCAGAATAAATCACATAAGTCGCATCAAACAACCAGACAACCACACACAAATAAAAGCAATCAGAATAAATCACATAAGTCGCATCATCAAACAACCAGACAACCACACAAAAATAAAAGCAATCAGAATAAATCACATAAGTCACATCATCAAACAACAGACAACCACACATAAATAAAAGTTCTCAGAATAAATAATATAATTTGTATCATCAAACAACCAGACAACCACACACAAATAAAAGCAATCAGAATAAATCACATAAGTCACATCATCAAACAACCACACACAAATAAAAGCTCTCAGAATAAATCACATAAGTCGCATCATCAAACAACCAGACAACCACACAAAAAACAAAGCTCTCAGAATAAATCACATTAATTGCATCATCAAACAACCAGACATACACACAAAAATGAAAGCTCTCAGAATAAATCACATAAGTCGCATCATCAAACAACCAGACAACCACACAAAAACAAAGCTCTCAGAATAAATCACATAATTGCATCATCAAACAACCAGACACACAAAAATGAAAGCTCTCAGAATAAATCACACAAGTCGCATCATCAAACAACCAGACAACCACACAAAAATAAAAGCAATCAGAATAAATCACATAAGTCGCATCATCAAACAACCAGACAACCACACAAAAATAAAAGCTCTCAGAATAAATCACATAAGTCGCATCATCAAACAACCAGACAACCACACAAAAATAAAAGCAATCAGAATAAATCACAAAAGTCGCATCATCAAACAACCAGACAACCACACAAATAAAAGCAATCAGAATAAATCACATAAGTCGCATCATCAAACACCCAGACAACCACACACAAAAGCAATCAGAATAAATCACATAAGTCGCATCATCAAACAACCAGACAACCACACACAAATAAAAGCAATCAGAATAAATCACATAAGTCGCATCATCAAACAACCAGACAACCACACACAAAAAAAAGCTATCAGAATAAATAATATAATTCGCATCATCAAACAACCAGACAACCACACACAAATAAAAGCAATCAGAATAAATCACATAAGTCACATCAAACAACCACACACACAAATAAAAGCTCTCAGAATAAATCACATAAGTCGCATCATCAAACAACCAGACAACCACACAAAAAAAACAAGCTCTCAGAATAAATCACATTAATTGCATCATCAAACAACCAGACACACACAAAAATGAAAGCTCTCAGAATAAATCACATAAGTCGCATCATCAAAAAACCAGACCACACAAAAAACAAAGCTCTCAGAATAAATCATACTAATTGCATCATCAAACAACCAGACAGACACACAAAAATAAAATTATCAGAATAAATCACATTAATCGCATCAGCAAACAATCAGCCACACACACAAAAATGCTCTCAGAATAAATCACATAAGTCACATCATCAAACAACCAGACAACCACACAAAAATAAATGCTCTCAGAATAAATCACATAAGTCGCATCAGAAAAACAACCAGACAACCACACAAAAAGAAAAGCTCTCAGAATAAATCACATAAGTCACATCATCAAACAACCACACACAAAAAACAAAGCTCTCTGAATAAATCACATAATTGCATCATCAAACAACCAGACATACACACACAAAAGCTCTCAGAATAAATCACACAAGTCGCAACATCAAACAACCAGACAACCACACAAAAATAAAAGCAATCAGAATAAATCACATAAGTTGCATCATCAAACAACCAGACAACCACACAAAAATAAAAGCTCTCAGAATAAATCACATAAGTCGCATCATCAAACAACCAGACAACCACACACAAATAAAAGCAATCAGAATAAATCACATAAGTCGCATCATCAAACAACCAGACAACCACACAAAAATAAAAGCTCTCAGAATAAATCACATAAGTCGCATCATCAAACACCCAGACAACCACACACAAATAAAAGCAATCAGAATAAATCACATAAGTCGCATCATCAAAAACCAGACAACCACACACAAATAAAAGCAATCAGAATAAATCACATAAGTCGCATCATCAAACAACCAGACAACCACACACAAATAAAAGCAATCAGAATAAATCACATAAGTCGCATCATCAAACAACCAGAAAACCACACACAAATAAAAGCTCTCAGAATAAATAATATAATTCGCATCATCAAACAACCAACCACACACAAATAAAAGCAATCAGAATAAATCACATAATTCGCATCATCAAACAACCAGACAACCACACACAAATAAAAGCAATCAGAATAAATCACATAAGTCGCATCATCAAACAACCAGACAACCACACACAAATAAAAGCAATCAGAATAAATCACATAAGTCGCATCATCAAACAACCAGACAACCACACAAAAATAAAAGCAATCAGAATAAATCACATAAGTCGCATCATCAAACAACAGACAACCACACATAAATAAAAGCTCTCAGAATAAATCATATAATTTGCATCATCAAACAACCAGACAACCACACACAAATAAAAGCAATCAGAATAAATCACATAAGTCGCATCATCAAACAACCACACACAAAAAAAAGCTCTCAGAATAAATCACATAATTGCATCATCAAACAATCAGACACACAAAAATGAAAGCTCTCAGAATAAATCACACAAGTCGCATCATCAAACAACCAGACAACCACACAAAAATAAAAGCAATCAGAATAAATCACATAAGTCGCATCATCAAACAACCAGACAACCACACACAAATAAAAGCAATCAGAATAAATCACATAAGTCGCATCATCAAACAACCAGACAACCACACAAAAATAAAAGCAATCAGAATAAATCACAAAAGTCGCATCATCAAACAACCAGACAACCACACAAATAAAAGCAATCAGAATAAATCACATAAGTCGCATCATCAAACACCCAGACAACCACACACAAATAAAAGCAATCAGAATAAATCACATAAGTCGCATCATCAAACAACCAGACAACCACACACAAATAAAAGCAATCAGAATAAATCACATAAGTCGCATCATCAAACAACCAGACAACCACACACAAAAAAAAGCTATCAGAATAAATAATATAATTCGCATCATGAAACAACCAGACAACCACACACAAATAAAAGCAATCAGAATAAATCACATAAGTCACATCATCAACCACACAACCACACACAAATAAAAGCTCTCAGAATAAATCACATAAGTCGCATCATCAAACAACCAGACAACCACACAAAAAAACAAAGCTCTCAGAATAAATCACATTAATTGCATCATCAAACAACCAGACATACACACAAAAATGAAAGCTCTCAGAATAAATCACATAAGTCGCATCATCAAACAACCAGACCACACAAAAAACAAAGCTCTCAGAATAAATCATACTAATTGCATCATCAAACAACCAGACAGACACACACAAATAAAAATTATCAGAATAAATCACATAATCGCATCAGCAAACAATCAGCCACACACAAAAAAATGCTCTCAGAATAAATCACATAAGTCACATCAGCAAACAACCAGACAACCACACAAAAATAAATGCTCTCAGAATAAATCACATAAGTCGCATCATCAAACAACCAGACAACCACACAAAATAAAAGCAATCAGAATAAATCACATAAGTCACATCATCAAACAACCACACACAAAAACAAAGCTCTCTGAATAAATCACATAATTGCATCATCAAACAACCAGACATACACACACAAAAGCTCTCAGAATAAATCACACAAGTCGCATCATCAAACAACCAGACAACCACACAAAAATAAAAGCAATCAGAATAAATCACATAAGTTGCATCATCAAACAACCACACACAAATAAAAGCTCTCAGAATAAATCACATAAGTCGCATCATCAAACAACCAGACAACCACACAAAAAACAAAGCTCTCAGAATAAATCACATTAATTGCATCATCAAACAACCAGACATACACACAAAAATGAAAGCTCTCAGAATAAATCACATAAGTCGCATCATCAAACAAACAAACAACCACACAAAAAACAAAGCTCTCAGAATAAATCACATTAATTGCATCATCAAACAATCAGACACACAAAAATGAAAGCTCTCAGAATAAATCACACAAGTCGCATCATCAAACAACCAGACAACCACACACAAATAAAAGCAATCAGAATAAATCACATAAGTCGCATCATCAAACAACCAGACAACCACACACAAATAAAAGCTCTCAGAATAAATCACATAAGTCGCATCATCAAACAACCAGACAACCACACAAAAAAAAAGCTCTCAGAATAAATCACATAAGTGCATCATCAAACAACCAGACATACACACAAAAATAAAAGCTCTCAGAATAAATCACATAAGTCGCATCATCAAACAACCAGACCACACAAAAAACAAAGCTCTCAGAATAAATCATACTAATTGCATCATCAAACAACCAGACAGACACACAAAAATAAAAATTATCAGAATAAATCACATTAATCGCATCAGCAAACAATCAGCCACACACAAAAAAATGCTCTCAGAATAAATCACATAAGTCACATCAGCAAACAACCAGACAACCACACAAAAATAAAAGCAATCAGAATAAATCACATAAGTCGCATCATCAAACAACCAGACAACCACACAAAAATAAAAGCTCTCAGAATAAATCACATAAGTCGCATCATCAAACAACCAGACAACCACACACAAATAAAAGCAATCAGAATAAATCACATAAGTCGCATCATCAAACAACCAGACAACCACACACAAATAAAAGCAATCAGAATAAATCACATAAGTCGCATCATCAAACAACCAGACAACCACACATAAATAAAAGCAATCAGAATAAATCACATAAGTCGCATCATCAAACAACCAGACAACCACACAAAAATAAAAGCAATCAGAATAAATCACATAAGTCGCATCATCAAACAACAGACAACCACACATAAATAAAAGCTCTCAGAATAAATAACATAAGTCGCATCATCAAACAACCAGACAACCACACACAAATAAAAGCAATCAGAATAAATCACATAAGTCACATCATCAAACAACCACACACAAATAAAAGCTCTCAGAATAAATCACATAAGTCGCATCATCAAACAACCAGACAACACACAAAATAAAAGCTCTCAGAATAAATCACATAAGTCGCATCATCAAACAACCAGACAACCACACAAAAATAAAAGCTCTCAGAATAAATCACATAATTGCATCATCAAACAACCAGACACACAAAAATAAAAGCTCTCAGAATAAATCACATAAGTCGCATCATCAAACAACCAGACAACCACACAAAATAAAAGCAATCAGAATAAATCACATAAGTCGCATCATCAAACAACCAGACAACCACACAAATAAAAGCTCTCAGAATAAATCACATTAAGTACATCATCAAACAACCAGACATACACACAAAAATGAAAGCTCTCAGAATAAATCACATAAGTCGCATCATCAAACAACCAGACCACACAAAAAAACAAAGCTCTCAGAATAAATCATACTAATTGCATCATCAAACAACCAGACAGACACACAAAAATAAAAATTATCAGAATAAATCACATTAATCGCATCATCAAACAATCAGCCACACACACAAAAAGCTCTCAGAATAAATCACATAAGTCACATCAGCAAACAACCAGACAACCACACAAAAATAAATGCTCTCAGAATAAATCACATAAGTCGCATCAGAAAAACAACCAGACAACCACACAAAAAGAAAAGCTCTCAGAATAAATCACATAAGTCACATCATCAAACAACCACACACAAAAACAAAGCTCTCTGAATAAATCACATAATTGCATCATCAAACAACCAGACATACACACACAAAAGCTCTCAGAATAAATAACACAAGTCGCAACATCAAACAACCAGACAACCACACAAAAATAAAAGCAATCAGAATAAATCACATAAGTTGCATCATCAAACAACCAGACAACCACACACAAATAAAAGCTCTCAGAATAAATCACATAAGTCGCATCATCAAACAACCAGACAACCACACACAAATAAAAGCAATCAGAATAAATCACATAAGTCGCATCATCAAACAACCAGACAACCACACAAAAATAAAAGCTCTCAGAATAAATCACATAAGTCGCATCATCAAACACCCAGACAACCACACACAAATAAAAGTAATCAGAATAAATCACATAAGTCGCATCATCAAACAACCAGACAACCACACACAAATAAAAGCAATCAGAATAAATCACATAAGTCGCATCATCAAACAACCAGACAACCACACAAAAATAAAAGCAATCAGAATAAATCACATAAGTCGCATCATCAAACAACCAGAAAACCACACACAAATAAAAGCTCTCAGAATAAATAATATAATTCGCATCATCAAACAACCAGACAACCACACACAAATAAAAGCAATCAGAATAAATCACATAAGTCACATCATCAAACAACCACACAACCACACAAATAAAAGCTCTCAGAATAAATCACATAAGTCGCATCATCAATTAACCAGACAACCACACACAAAAAACTCTGAATAAATCACATTAATTGCATCATCAAACAACCAGACATACACACAAAAATGAAAGCTCTCAGAATAAATCACACAAGTCGCAACATCAAACAACCAGACAACCACACAAAAATAAAAGCAATCAGAATAAATCACATAAGTCGCATCATCAAACAGACAACAACACAAAAATAAAAGCTCTCAGAATAAATCACATAAGTCGCATCAACAAACAACCAGACAACCACACACAAATAAAAGCAATCAGAATAAATCACATAAGTCGCATCATCAAACAACCAGACATCCACACAAAAATAAAAGCTCTCAGAATAAATCATATAAGTCGCATCATCAAACACCCAGACAACCACACACAAATAAAAGCCATCAGAATAAATCACATAAGTTGCATCATCAAAAACTCAGGACAAACACGCACAAATAAAAGCAATCAGAATAAATCACATAAGTCGCATCATCAACAACCAGACAACCACACACAAATAAAAGCAATCAGAATAAATCACATAAGTCACATCATCAAACAATCACACAACCACACACAAATAAAAGCTCTCAGAATAAATCACATAAGTCGCATAATCAAACAACCAGACAACCACACAAAAATAAAAGCTCTCAGAATAAATCATAAAAGTCGCATCATCAAACAACCAGACAACCACACACAAATAAAAGCAATCAGAATAAATCACATAAGTCGCATCATCAAACACCCAGACAACCACACACAAATAAAAGCAATCAGAATAAATCACATAAGTCGCATCAAACAACCAGACAACCACACACAAATAAAAGCAATCAGAATAAATCACATAAGTCGCATCATCAAACAACCAGACAACCACACAAAAATAAAAGCAATCAGAATAAATCACATAAGTCACATCATCAAACAACAGGACAACCACATATAAATAAAAGTTCTCAGAATAAATAATATAATTTGTATCATCAAACAACCAGACAACCACACACAAATAAAAGCAATCAGAATAAATCACATAAGTCACATCATCAAACAACCACACACAAATAAAAGCTCTCAGAATAAATCACATAAGTCGCATCATCAAACAACCAGACAACCATACAAAAAACAAAGCTCTCAGAATAAATCACATTAATTGCATCATCAAACAACCAGACATACACACAAAAATGAAAGCTCTCAGAATACATCACATAAGTCGCATCATCAAACAACCAGACAACCACACAAAAAAACAAAGCTCTCAGAATAAATCACATTAATTGCATCATCAAACAATCAGACACACAAAAATGAAAGCTCTCAGAATAAATCACACAAGTCGCATCATCAAACAACCAGACAACCACACAAAAATAAAAGCAATCAGAATAAATCACATAAGTCGCATCATCAAACAACCAGACAACCACACAAAAATAAAAGCTCTCAGAATAAATCACATAAGTCGCATCATCAAACAACCAGACAACCACACAAAAATAAAAGCAATCAGAATAAATCACAAAAGTCGCATCATCAAACAACCAGACAACCACACAAATAAAAGCAATCAGAATAAATCACATAAGTCGCATCATCAAACACCCAGACAACCACACACAAAAGCAATCAGAATAAATCACATAAGTCGCATCATCAAACAACCAGACAACCACACACAAATAAAAGCAATCAGAATAAATCACATAAGTCGCATAATCAAACAACCAGACAACCACACACAAAAAAAGCTATCAGAATAAATAATATAATTCGCATCATGAAACAACCAGACAACCACACACAAATAAAAGCAATCAGAATAAATCACATAAGTCACATCAAACAACCACACACACAAATAAAAGCTCTCAGAATAAATCACATAAGTCGCATCATCAAACAACCAGACAACCACACAAAAAAACAAAGCTCTCAGAATAAATCACATTAATTGCATCATCAAACAACCAGACATACACACAAAAATGAAAGCTCTCAGAATAAATCACATAAGTCGCATCATCAAACAACCAGACCACACAAAAAACAAAGCTCTCAGAATAAATCATACTAATTGCATCATCAAACAACCAGACAGACACACAAAAATAAAAATTATCAGAATAAATCACATTAATCGCATCAGCAAACAATCAGCCACACACAAAAAAATGCTCTCAGAATAAATCACATAAGTCACATCAGCAAACAACCAGACAACCACACAAAAATAAATGCTCTCAGAATAAAGCACATAAGTCGCATCATCAAACACCCAGACAACCACACAAAAAGAAAAGCTCTCAGAATAAATCATATAAGTCACATCATCAAACAACCACACACAAAAACAAAGCTCTCTGAATAAATCACATTAATTGCATCATCAAACAATCAGACACACAAAAATGAAAGCTCTCAGAATAAATCACACAAGTCGCATCATCAAACAACCAGACAACCACACACAAATAAAAGCAATCAGAATAAATCACATAAGTCATATCATCAAACAACCACACAACCACACACAAATAAAAGCTCTTAGAATAAATCACATAAGCCGCATCATCAAACAACCAGACAACCACACAAAAAACAAAGCTCTCAGAATAAATCACATTAATTGCATCATCAAATAACCAGACATACACACAAAAATGAAAGCTCTCAGAATAAATCACATAAGTCGCATCATCAAACAACCAGACCACACAAAAAACAAAGCTCTCAGAAAAAATCATACTAATTGCATCATCGAACAACCAGACAGACACACAAAAATAAAAATTATCAGAATAAATCACATTAATCGCATCAGCAAACAATCAGCCACACACAAAAAAATGCTCTCAGAATAAATCACATAAGTCACATCAGCAAACAACCAGACAGCCACACAAAAATAAATGCTCTCAGAATAAATCACATAAGTCGCATCAGAAAAACAACCAGACAACCACACACAAATAAAAGCAATCAGAATAAATCACATAAGTCGCATCATCAAACAACCAGACAACCACACACAAAAAAAAGCTATCAGAATAAATAATATAATTCGCATCATGAAACAACCAGACAACCACACACAAATAAAAGCAATCAGAATAAATCACATAAGTCACATCATCAAACAACCACACAACCACACACAAATAAAAGCTCTCAGAATAAATCACATAAGTCGCATCATCAAACAACCAGACAACCACACAAAAAAATAAAAAAGCTCTCAGAATAAATCACATTAATTGCATCATCAAACAACCAGACATACACACACAAATGAAAGCTCTCAGAATAAATCACATAAGTCGCATCATCAAACAACCAGACCACACAAAAAACAAAGCTCTCAGAATAAATCATACTAATTGCATCATCAAACAACCAGACAGACACACAAAAATAAAAATTATCAGAATAAATCACATTAATCGCATCAGCAAACAATCAGCCACACACACAAAAATGCTCTCAGAATAAATCACATAAGTCACATCAGCAAACAACCAGACAACCACACAAAAATAAATGCTCTCAGAATAAATCACATAAGTCGCATCAGAAAAACAACCAGACAACCACACAAAAAGAAAAGCTCTCAGAATAAATCATATAAGTCACATCATCAAACAACCACACACAAAAACAAAGCTCTCTGAATAAATCACATTAATTGCATCATCAAACAACCAGACAACCACACACAAATAAAAGCAATCAGAATAAATCACATAAGTCGCTTCATAAAACAACCAGACAACCACACAAAAATAAAAGCAATCAGAATAAATCACATAAGTTGCATCATCAAACAACCAGACAACCACACACAAATAAAAGCAATAAGAATAAATAATATAATTCGTATCATCAAACAACCAGACAACCACACACAAATAAAAGCAATCAGAATAAATCACATAAGTCACATCATCAAACAACCACACAACCACACAAATAAAAGCTCTCAGAATAAATCACATAAGTCGCATCATCAATTAACCAGACAACCACACACAAAAACTCTGAATAAATCACATTAATTGCATCATCAAACAACCAGACATACACACAAAAATGAAAGCTCTCAGAATAAATCACACAAGTCGCAACATCAAACAACCAGACAACCACACAAAAATAAAAGCAATCAGAATAAATCACATAAGTCGCATCATCAAACAATCACACAACCACACAAAAATAAAAGCTCTCAGAATAAATCACATAAGTCGCATCATCAAACAACCAGACAACCACACACAAATAAAAGCAATCAGAATAAATCACATAAGACGCATCATCAAACACCAGACAACCACACACAAATAAAAGCTCTCAGAATAAATCACATAAGTCGCATCATCAAACAACCAGACAACCACACAAAAAAACAAAGCTCTCAGAATAAATCACATTAATTGCATCATCAAACAACCAGACATACACACAAAAATGAAAGCTCTCAGAATAAATCACATAAGTCGCATCATCAAACAACCAGAAAACACAAAAAACAAAGCTCTCAGAATAAATCATACTAATTGCATCATCAAACAACCAGACAAGACACACAAAAATAAAAATTATCAGAATAAATCACATTAATCGCATCAGCAAACAATCAGCCACACACAAAAAAATGCTCTCAGAATAAATCACATAAGTCACATCAGCAAACAACCAGACAACCACACAAAAATAAATGCTCTCAGAATAAAGCACATAAGTCGCATCAGAAAAACAACCAGACAACCACACAAAAAGAAAAGCTCTCAGAATAAATCATATAAGTCACATCATCAAACAACCACACACAAAAACAAAGCTCTCTGAATAAATCACATTAATTGCATCATCAAACAATCAGACACACAAAAATGAAAGCTCTCAGAATAAATCACACAAGTCGCATCATCAAACAACCAGACAACCACACACAAATAAAAGCAATCAGAATAAATCACATAAGTCACATCATCAAACAACCACACAACCACACACAAATAAAAGCTCTTAGAATAAATCACATAAGCCGCATCATCAAACAACCAGACAACCACACAAAAAACAAAGCTCTCAGAATAAATCACATTAATTGCATCATCAAATAACCAGACATACACACAAAAATGAAAGCTCTCAGAATAAATCACATAAGTCGCATCATCAAACAACCAGACCACACAAAAAACAAAGCTCTCAAAATAAATCATACTAATTGCATCATCGAACAACCAGACAGACACACAAAAATAAAAATTATCAGAATAAATCACATTAATCGCATCAGCAAACAATCAGCCACACACAAAAAAATGCTCTCAGAATAAATCACATAAGTCACATCAGCAAACAACCAGACAGCCACACAAAAATAAATGCTCTCAGAATAAATCACATAAGTCGCATCAGAAAAACAACCAGACAACCACACACAAATAAAAGCAATCAGAATAAATCACATAAGTCGCATCATCAAACAACCAGACAACCACACACAAAAAAAGCTATCAGAATAATTAATATAATTCGCATCATGAAACAACCAGACAACCACACACAAATAAAAGCAATCAGAATAAATCACATAAGTCACATCATCAAACAACCACACAACCACACACAAATAAAAGCTCTCAGAATAAATCACATAAGTCGCATCATCAAACAACCAGACAAGCACACAAAAAAATAAAAAAGCTCTCAGAATAAATCACATTAATTGCATCATCAAACAACCAGACATACACACAAAAATGAAAGCTCTAAGAATAAATCACATAAGTCGCATCATCAAACAACCAGACCACACAAAAAACAAAGCTCTCAGAATAAATCATACTAATTGCATCATCAAACAACCAGACAGACACACAAAAATAAAAATTATCAGAATAAATCACATTAATCGCATCAGCAAACAATCAGCAACACACAAAAAAATGCTCTCAGAATAAATCACATAAGTCACATCAGCAAACAACCAGACAACCACACAAAAATAAATGCTCTCAGAATAAATCACATAAGTCGCATCAGAAAAACAACCAGACAACCACACAAAAAGAAAAGCTCTCAGAATAAATCATATAAGTCACATCATCAAACACCCACACACAAAAACAAAGCTCTCTGAATAAATCACATTAATTGCATCATCAAACAACCAGACAACCACACACAAATAAAAGCAATCAGAATAAATCACATAAGTCGCTTCATAAAACAACCAGACAACCACACAAAAATAAAAGCAATCAGAATAAATCACATAAGTTGCATCATCAAACAACCAGACAACCACACACAAATAAAAGCAATAAGAATAAATAATATAATTCGTATCATCAAACAACCAGACAACCACACACAAATAAAAGCAATCAGAATAAATCACATAAGTCACATCATCAAACAACCACACAACCACACAAATAAAAGCTCTCAGAATAAATCACATAAGTCGCATCATCAATTAACCAGACAACCACACACAAAAAACTCTGAATAAATCACATTAATTGCATCATCAAACAACCAGACATACACACAAAAATGAAAGCTCTCAGAATAAATCACACAAGTCGCAACATCAAACAACCAGACAACCACACAAAAATAAAAGCAATCAGAATAAATCACATAAGTCGCATCATCAAACAAACAGACAACCACACAAAAATAAAAGCTCTCAGAATAAATCACATAAGTCGCATCATCAAACAACCAGACAACCACACACAAATAAAAGCAATCAGAATAAATCACATAAGTCGCATTATCAAACACCCAGACAACCACACACAAATAAAAGCTCTCAGAATAAATCACATAAGTCGCATCATCAAACAACCAGACAACCACACAAAAAAACAAAGCTCTCAGAATAAATCACATTAATTGCATCATCAAACAACCAGACATACACACAAAAATGAAAGCTCTCAGAATAAATCACATAAGTCGCATCATCAAACAACCAGACCACACAAAAAACAAAGCTCTCAGAATAAATCATACTAATTGCATCATCAAACAACCAGACAGACACACAAAAATAAAAATTATCAGAATAAATCACATTAATCGCATCAGCAAACAATCAGCCACACACAAAAAAATGCTCTCAGAATAAATCACATAAGTCACATCAGCAAACAACCAGACAACCCCACAAAAATAAATGCTCTCAGAATAAAGCACATAAGTCGCATCAGAAAAACAACCAGACAACCACACAAAAAGAAAAGCTCTCAGAATAAATCATATAAGTCACATCATCAAACAACCACACACAAAAACAAAGCTCTCTGAATAAATCACATTAATTGCATCATCAAACAACCAGACATACACACACAAAAGCTCTCAGAATAAATCACACAAGTCGCAACATCAAACAACCAGACAACCACACAAAAATAAAAGCAATCAGAATAAATCACATAAGTTGCATCATCAAACAACCAGACAACCACACAAAAATAAAAGCTCTCAGAATAAATCACATAAGTCGCATCATCAAACGACCAGACAACCACACACAAATAAAAGCAATCAGAATAAATGACATAAGTCGCATCATCAAACAACCAGACAACCACACAAAAATAAAAGCTCTCAGAATAAATCATATAAGTCGGATCATCAAACACCCAGACAACCACACACAAATAAAAGTAATCAGAATAAATCACATAAGTCGCATCATCAAAAACTCAGACAACCACACACAAATAAAAGCAATCAGAATAAATCACATAAGTCGCATCATCAAACAACCAGACAACCACACACAAATAAAAGCAATCAGAATAAATCACATAAGTCGCATCATCAAACAACCAGAAAACCACACACAAATAAAAGCTCTCAGAATAAATAATATAATTCGCATCATCAAACAACCAGACAACCACACACAAATAAAAGCAATAAGAATAAATAATATAATTCGTATCATCAAACAACCAGACAACCACACACAAATAAAAGCAATCAGAATAAATCACATAAGTCACATCATCAAACAACCACACAACCACACAAATAAAAGCTCTCAGAATAAATCACATAAGTCGCATCATCAATTAACCAGACAACCACACACAAAAAACTCTGAATAAATCACATTAATTGCATCATCAAACAACCAGACATACACACACAAATGAAAGCTCTCAGAATAAATCACACAAGTCGCAACATCAAACAACCAGACAACCACACAAAAATAAAAGCAATCAGAATAAATCACATAAGTCGCATCATCAAACAAACAGACAACAACAAAAAAATAAAAGCTCTCAGAATAAATCACATAAGTCGCATCATCAAACAACCAGACAACCACACACAAATAAAAGCAATCAGAATAAATCACATAAGTCGCATCATCAAACAACCAGACATCCACACAAAAATAAAAGCTCTCAGAATAAATAAAAAAAGTCACATTATCAAACAACTAGACAAACACACACAAATAAAAGCAATCAGAATAAATCACATAAGTCACATCATCAAACAATCACACAACCACACACAAATAAAAGCTCTCAGAATAAATCACATAAGTCGCATCATCAAACAACCAGACAACCACACAAAAAGAAAAGCTCTCAGAATAAATCACATAAGTCACATCATCAAACAACCACACAATAAACAAAGCTCTCAGAATAAATCACATTAATTGCATCATCAAACAACCAGACATACTCACAAAAATGAAAGCTTTCAGAATAAATCACATAAGTCGCATCATCAAACAACCACACAACCACACACAAATAAAAGCAATCAGAATAAATCACATAAGTCGCTTCATAAAACAACCAGACAACCACACACAAATAAAGCAATCAGAATAAGTCACATAAGTCGCATCATCAAACAACCAGACAACCACACACAAATAAAAGCAATCAGAATTAATCACATAAGTCGCATCATCAAACAACCAGACAACCACACAAAAATAAAAGCAATCAGAATAAATCACATAAGTCACATCATCAAACAACAGGACAACCACATATAAATAAAAGTTCTCAGAATAAATAATATAATTTGTATCATCAAACAACCAGACAACCACACACAAATAAAAGCAATCAGAATAAATCACATAAGTCACATCATCAAACAACCACACACAAATAAAAGCTCTCAGAATAAATCACATAAGTCGCATCATCAAACAACCAGACAACCATACAAAAAACAAAGCTCTCAGAATAAACATTAATTGCATCATCAAACAACCAGACATACACACAAAAATGAAAGCTCTCAGAATAAATCACATAAGTCGCATCATCAAGCAACCAGACAACCACACAAAAAACAAAGCTCTCAGAATAAATCACATTAATTGCATCATCAAACAATCAGACACACAAAAATGAAAGCTCTCAGAATAAATCACACAAGTCGCATCATCAAACAACCAGACAACCACACAAAAATAAAAGCAATCAGAATAAATCACATAAGTCGCATCATCAAACAACCAGATAACCACACAAAAATAAAAGCTCTCAGAATAAATCACATAAGTCGCATCATCAAACAACCAGACAACCACACAAAAATAAAAGCTCTCAGAATAAATCACATAAGTCGCATCATCAAACAACCAGACAACCACACAAAAATAAAAGCAATCAGAATAAATCACATAAGTCGCATCATCAAACAACCAGACAACCACACAAAAATAAAAGCTCTCAGAATAAATCATATAAGTCGCATCATCAAACACCCAGACAACCACACACAAATAAAAGCAATCAGAATAAATCACATTAGTTGCATCATCAAAAACTCAGACAAACACACACAAAAAAAGCAATCAGAATAAATCACATAAGTCACATCATCAAACAACTAGACAACCACACACAAATAAAAGCAATCAGAATAAATCACATAAGTCATATCAAACAATCACACAACCACACACAAATAAAAGCCTCTCAGAATAAATCACATAAGTCGCATCATCAAACAACCAGACAACCACACAAAAAGAAAAGCTCTCAGAATAAATCACAAGTCGCATCATCAAACAACCAGACTACCACACAAAAATAAAAGCAATCAGAATAAATCACATAAGTCGCATCATCAAACAACCAGACAACCACACAAAAATAAAAGCTCTCAGAATAAATCATATAAGTCGCATCATCAAACACCCAGACAACCACACACAAATAAAAGCAATCAGAATAAATCACATTAGTTGCATCATCAAAAACTAAAACAAACACACACAAAAAAAGCAATCAGAATAAATCACATAAGTCACATCAAACAACTAGACAACCACACACAAATAAAAGCAATCAGAATAAATCACATAAGTCACATCATCAAACAATCACACAACCACACACAAATAAAAGCCTCTCAGAATAAATCACATAAGTCGCATCATCAAACAACCAGACAACCACACAAAAAGAAAAGCTCTCAGAATAAATCACATAAGTCACATCATCAAACAACCGCACAAAAAACAAAGCTCTCAGAATAAATCACATTAATTGCATCATCAAACAACCAGACATACACACAAAAATGAAAGCTTTCAGAATAAATCACATAAGTCGCATCATCAAACAACCACACAACGACACAAAAATAAAAGCTCTCAGAATAAATCACATAAGTCACATCATCAAACAACCAGACAACCACACAAAAATAAAAGCTCTCAGAATAAATCACATAAGTCACATCATCAAACAACAGGACAACCACATATAAAAAAAGCAATCAGAATAAATCACATAAGCCACATCATCAAACAACCAGACAACCACACACAAATAAAAGCTCTCAGAATAAATCACATAAGTCGCATCATCAAACAACCAGACATATACACAGAAATAAAAGCTCTCAGAATAAATCACATAAGTTGCATCATCAAACAACCAGACAGCCACACACAAATAAAAGCAATCAGAATAAATCACATAATTCTCATCATCGAGCAACCAGACAACCACACACAAATAAAAGCTCTCAGAATAAATAATATAATTCGTATCATCAAACAACCAGACAACCACACACAAATAAAAGCAATCAGAATAAATCACAGAAGTCACATCATCAAACAACCAGACAACCACTCACAAATAAAAGCTCTCAGAATAAATCACATAAGTCGCATCATCAGACAACCACACAAAAAACAAAGCTCTCAGAATAAATCACATTAATTGCATCATCACAAAACCAGTCACACACAAATAAAAGCTCTCAGAATAAATAATATAATTCGCATCATCAAACAACCAGACAACCACACACAAATAAAAGCAATCAGAATAAATCACATAAGTCACATCAAACAACCACACAACCACAGACAAATAAAAGCTCTCAGAATAAATCACATAAGTCGCATCATCAAACAACCAGACAACCACACAAAAAACAAAGCTCTCAGAATAAATCACATTAATTGCATCAAACAACCAGACAGACACACAAAAATAAAAATTATCAGAATAAATCACATTAATCGCATCAGCAAACAATCAGCCACACACAAAAATAAATGCTCTCAGAATAAATCACATAAGTCGCATCAGCAAACAACCAGACAACCACACAAAAATAAATGATCTCAGAATAAATCACATAAGTCGCATCATCAAACAACCAGACAACCACACAAAGAAAAGCTCTCAGAATAAATCACATAAGTCACATCATCAAACAAGCACACAAAAAAACAAAGCTCTCAGAATAAATCACATAAGTCGCATCATCAAACAACCAGACAACCACACAAAAATAAAAGCTCTCAGAATAAATCACATAAATCACATCATCAAACAACCAGACAACCATACAAAAATAAAAGCTCTCAGAATAAATCACCTAAGTCACATCATCAAACAACAGGACAACCACATATACATAAAAGCTCTCAGAATGAATCACATACGCCACATCATCAAACAACCAGACAACCACACACAAAAAACTCTGAATAAATCACATTAATTGCATCATTAAACAACCAGACATACACACAAAAATGAAAGCTCTCAGAATAAATGACACAAGACGCAACATCAAACAACCAGAAAACCACACAAAAATAAAAGCAATCAGAATAAATCACATATGTCGCATCATCAAACAAACAGACAACAACAAAAAAATAAAAGCTCTCAGAATAATTCACATAAGTCGCATCATCAAACAACCAGACAACCACACACAAATAAAAGCAATCAGAATAAATCACATAAGTCGCATCATCAAACAACCAGACATCCACACACAAATAAAAGCTCTCAGAATAAATAAAAAAGTCACATTATCAAACAACTAGACAAACACACACAAATAAAAGCAATCAGAATAAATCACATAAGTCACATCATCAAACAATCACACAACCACACACAAATAAAATCAATCAGAATAAATCACATAAGTCGCATCATCAAACAACCAGACAACCACTCACAAATAAAAGCTCTCAGAATAAATCACATAAGTCGCATCATCAGACAACCACACAAAAAACAAAGCTCTCAGAATAAATCACATTAATTGCATTATCAAACAACCAGACATACACACAAAAATGAAAGCTCTCAGAATAAATCACATTAATTGCATCATCACACAACCAGTCACACACAAATAAAAGCTCTCAGAATAAATAATATAATTCGCATCATCAAACAACCAGACAACCACACACAAATAAAAGCAATCAGAATAAATCACATAAGTCACATCAAACAACCACACAACCACACACAAATAAAAGCTCTCTGAATAAATCACATAAGTCGCATCATCAAACAACCAGACAACCACACAAGAAACAAAGCTCTCAGAATAAATCACATTAATTGCATCAAACAACCAGACAGACACACAAAAATAAAAATTATCAGAATAAATCACATTAATTGCATCAAACAACCTGACAGACACACAAAAATAAAAATTATCAGAATAAATCACATAAGTCGCATCAGCAAACAACCAGACAACCACACAAAAATAAATGATCTCAGAATAAATCACATAAGTCGCATCATCAAACAACCAGACAACCACACAAAAAGAAAAGCTCTCAGAATAAATCACATAAGTCACATCATCAAACAAGCACACAAAAAAACAAAGCTCTCAGAATAAATCACATAAGTCGCATCATCAAACAACCAGACAACCACACAAAAATAAAAGCTCTCAGAATAAATCACATAAATCACATCATCAAACAACCAGACAACCATACAAAAATAAAAGCTCTCAGAATAAATCACCTAAGTCACATCATCAAACAACAGGACAACCACATATACATAAAAGCTCTCAGAATGAATCACATACGCCACATCATCAAACAACCAGACAACCACACACAAAAATAAAAGCTCTCAGAATAAATCACATAAGTCACATCAAACAACCAGACAACCACACACAAATAAAAGCTCTCAGAATAAATCAAATAAGTCGCATCACCAAACAACCAGACAACCACACCTTTGCACACTACTACCTGGGGCTGAAATTAACCAGATTGAGAAAACTTAATAAATTGCCTCACCATTTCGGCACCACACCCACATATTACCAAGCATGTCTACTGGCCATCCAATGACATGACAGTTTATTACACCAAGGGACAAACAACATATACAAACACCTAATTAAACAACAGGCACCTCCACTACATCACAGAATCAAGAGAGGCCTAAATTACTTTCTTACAGACTACACCAACACTTTCTCAAACCTTCACAATCCAAAAAATCGCCCCCAAAGCGAGGGAGGTCACATACAGACTCATATATAACACGACACCCATTACAGCGAGACCAACCCACAGATTAAGACGGACACCCCGGTGCCCCCTCTGCAGACAAAACACTCAAGAAACAGAAGAGCACATATTCTATAGGTGCAGTACAATCATACCGGCAAGAACGGCACTGAAACACACTGAAATCACATACCACACAAAAAGTCGACATATACAGATCTATTATGCTCAACACACTGCCAAAAACAACAACACAAGATCTCTTTACAAAATTACTTATACTACTATCAGAATACAGACATATAATATGGACCTGCAGAAATGAGGCTATGTACGAATGTAAGAATTTTAATTCCTATCTTTTCCTCATCATCATCATCATCGTGTGCCCTCTCCGCAACGAAGGTTGGCTACCATGGATCGCTATTTTACTCTGTTTCTTGCTTTGATGGTGCAGGCTGACATAGATTGACTTGTCCATCTTTTGATGTTACTCGTCCATGTTAGTCTTGGTCTGCCTCTGCCTCTTTTACCTTGTATTTTTCCTTCCAATATTACTTTTAGTAGGCTGTTGTCTTTTAACGTGCCCCAAAAATTTAATTTGTCTTGTCTTTATTGTGTTCAGCAGTTCTCTTTTTATTTTCAGTTGTTTTAAAACTTCATCGTTTGTTATCATTTGTTTCCATCCAATTCTATCCATTCTTCTATAAATCCACATTTCAAAGACTTCAATTTTCTGTTCTGTTTTCTTGTCTAATGTCCATGTTTCTGCACCATACAGGAATATTCAGAAGATGTAACATTTTGCCATTCTTAGTTTCAGCCCTGCTGATATTTGTTTTATTGTTAGTATATTTTTCATGGCATTAAAATTACTTTTTGCCATACCTATTCTTTTGTTTATTTCAGTTTTGCATTTTCCATCATTGGTTATAGTATGTCCTAGGTAGTTGTAACTCTGGACTGTCTCCAGATGTGTTCCCTCAACTGTGATATTTAATTGTAGGTCTTGAGAATTTTCTTTGTTTATGATCATAGTTTTAGTCTTTTTGATATTCATTTCTAGTCCATATTTTTTTCTTGTTGTGTTTATCACATTAAGTAAGTGTTGTAGGTCTTTAGGATTTTCTG
This sequence comes from Megaustenia siamemsis, assembly GCA_032433765.1. Classification (NCBI taxonomy): domain Eukaryota; kingdom Metazoa; phylum Mollusca; class Gastropoda; order Stylommatophora; family Ariophantidae; genus Megaustenia; species Megaustenia siamemsis. The sequence goes on from JAVIAB010000106.1 coordinate 33,299,124, forward strand.
CTAGTAGAACAGTATCATCAGCATAACTTAGGTTATTGATTATCTTTCCATTAATGTTTAGGCCTGGTATCTCTGAGATGTTTTTAAAGATTTGCTCAGTGTATAGATTGAACAAGCTTGGTGATAGGATGCATCCTTGTCTTACTCCTCTTTTTATGTCCATGGATGTAGAGTTCTCCTTGTTATATCTTATTATTGCTGTTTGCTCCCAGTACAAATTACATATTAGTCGTATGTCTGCGTCGTCTAGATTTATATCCTTTAGGCAGTTTATAAGTTGGTTATGGTGTATTCTATCGAAAGCTTTGGTGTAGTCTATGAAGCAGGCATATATTGGTTTGTTTACTTCTGTATACTTTTCAATCAATGTTCTCATGCTGAATATGGCTTCTTTTGTCCCACTGTTTTTCTTGAATCCAAATTGTTGCTCATCTAATTCAGTATTGATTTTATTCTGAATCCTTCCCTGTATAACTTTTAGTAAAATTTTTGTTACCTGGCTCATTAGGCTTATTGTTCTGAAGTCACTGCATTCAACTGCACCATTCTTTTTAGGCAATGCAATGAAAGTTGATGTTTTTAGATCGTTTGGTATGTATCCTGTGTGGTATATGTCATTGCATATGTCTGTAATCACTTCGACGCCAAATCTTCTAGAGCCTGTATCATCTCTATCTGTATATTGTCAGGCCCTGCTGCTTTTCCCTTTTTCATTGTTTTTATGGCTTTTTCTGCTTCCGATTTCAGGACTTTATAGTTGTATGTATATTTTATGTCTGGCTTTTTGTCCCTTTCGTCAGGAAATAATTCTGTTATATATTCTTGCCATCTATCTATTATATCTTTGTTGTCTGATAGCATTCTTCCCTCTTTGTTTGCTATACATCCGATTCCTGCATCTTTTTTGTCTTTATTCGTCATTCTCTTTATTTCTGTGTGCATCTCTCTTAGGTTTTGTTTACTTTCCATAGTTTCGATTTCTAGACATCTTTGGTTGAGCCAGTCTTCTTTTGCCTTTTTGCACATTCTCCGTATTTCATTGTCTATATCCTTGTATCTGGCAGTAACTGGCTTTTCCTACACATTTTTAAACAAAGAACAATGTCCATCTTAAAATAAACAAGTTAACTGTTGTGAATGAACGTATGTGAACGAAACAGATAAACAATAAATGTTCTTTCTTCTTTGAAATGTTATGGATGGAGTGTGAGAGATGCTATTCCATTTTGTTTTTCATGAATGTTATCAGGCACTGTAATATGGAATTTAAAGATACAATACAGATTTATTTAAAAAAAAAAAAAAAAAGTAAAAAAAAGATAGAAATGTTAGACGAGAGCAGAGGAGATTAAATACCTGCCTCAAGGCAGAAGTTAGAATTAATAGTCAAACAGTTTATAACAGTCGTCCAGAGATTTTATTACAAACATTTCGGATTTAGAAAGTTCTCAAGTTAGGATTATATGCATATATTGACGAAGAACATTAATACGATCACAAAGTTACTTATGATAATCATCGCCGATAGACTCCATCACGTAACGCTGTAGTAATGTCAGATTTATAGAAGAATTTAGAACTTGTTGATTGTATCAGAGACTTATTGTCAAACCACATGTGGATGTCATTAATAGAGAATAATGTCTTGTCCTGCGTATTTGTCTGTCGATTCACTAGGTGTTCGTAGAAATGGGGCTGATCTCGTTGGTGAGGTGTTGCATGAATGTTAACTGTCGTGTATGTGTGTCAGTCGTCTTTAGCTTGCACTATGACTGTTCTGCCATCACTGTACCTGCACATCTTCCAAGAATCCACTTGTCGGAGGTCTGGAGTATAGTGACACCGGACCCTAAAGTTTGGACCGCCAAGCTGAAACAGGAATGTTTTAGGCCTAACTGTGTAGTTATTTGTTGTGCGTGGTAGTCTGTGTGTATATTTGTTTCTTACACTAAAATGAAGTCTGGTTTGTACTGGTGTATTAGTGAAATGATATGCTGTGTTTTGGCCCTTAGGCCCCTAATGTTGATGGATACAATCTTAATGTTAGCCACGGTAAACAAATCTACTAAAATTAAACATTCTGAATTGTTTATGTAAATGGTTTATATATGTTTAAGTATATTCTAATGAATAATCGAAAATCGAATTAATGTGTTCTGTTCTTTTGCGCCTTGCTCTTTTTCTGTGGCAATGTTACTTTTATCCATGCTGAAGATGGGAGCAATCTGTGTCAATCAACAACAGGCCATGAGTAGCGGGAGCCTTCAGTGTATCGTCTTCACTGTCTGTGTCTGGTGCTCCACGTGCCTGAATCTTATGCTCAGGCGACACCTTTACTTGTCTGAGCTGACGGTGTTTTCTGCCGGTCAACGCCTCTGTGCAAGTCCCTGGGGTTTTCACTGTTTTATGTGACAATGTTGGCGGCAGCCAATTTATATGCACAGTGCTATGCTCTTTCTCTATATGTTGCAACTTTATGGAGATTTGTGGAGATTTCAGGTGGAGTTCTTTGTCATATATTTTTTTATAGTGGGTTAGGTGGGCTGCTGCCGATAATGTAAACTACTTACGGGGGTTTGCAAAGCGGTATAGAGTGGCCACGCCGCTGGTTCCGAGGCCGACTTGCCTCATCAATATACACATCAAGATTGAGTGGGTCATTTTATGGGCTTCTGGCCCGCTGATATCCGCTGCTACAGTCCATTTTCTGTGGATCTTTCCACCTTCGAGGTCGACATCATAGACTGGGAAGTATCGTGTGAATTCAGCTGAAGTGGCAGTCACGTGTTTGATACTCTTGGACAAATCGTGTCACTTGTGTGTTTCTGTAAAATAGTCGTCTAGTCGATTTCTGGCACAGACATTAACTAAAACGTTATAACATTAAAAACACTTACTTGGTTCCTTTACTCGAGACCTTGGGAGGCATGGTGTCTATTCCCAAGTGAAACAACATCAGTTTTGAGAAAACAAAGTTGTAGGTAAATATCTAAATTAGATCGTAGTCCTCTAAACTCTTTCTAGATCTGGTCTCTCTCCTGTAAATGCTCCTGTGCTTAAGTTTAAATACTCACAGTTTCACTCCCCCAAGCCCCCCCCCCCTCCCCACGCAACCAATCAAAATTCGACACGCTGAATTATCTTTGTCTCTAATTTATAAAAACAACACGTCACTACTCACCTTTCCCAACCTACGAAGACTTCAGACAACTCTACCTTGAACTTTTGGCCTCGATAATCGATTTAGTGTACCTGTTGTCGACCTATTCTCTACGTGTCACCAGTCACGTACTGTTATGTTAGCAGCTTTCCCGTGCTTTAGGAAAATTCCATTCTCAACTGACTCCGTTACTGTTATACCATTACTTTATTTCGCTATGCTGTTACAGAACGACCATCATCCAAATAAAAGACGTCGGACAGCGATACACCATGGTCAACATCCACTCACCACCAATACCGGCACAACAACAACAACAATTCTATGAGGACCTCTCCCTCCTAGTAACGAGGAAATACACGGGACAGAAGATCATTCTCAGGGGAGATGTCAACTGCTTCCTGTCAAGGAACGATGTCGAAGGAGACGCATACAGCACACATAACCGCCCCAACGCTCTGTACGACATAATAATCGTCTCACGAGTGTGTTCTCACATGCTTTTGAAAGTTAAAACGTGCTGTAAACCTTATACCACACACATAACAAATGCCATGTTTCTTTCATGTATGTGTTCGTCTATGTATATGCGTGGTATGAAAGTGAGAAAACCACAAGTATAGCTCTCCAGCTTTCAACTTTTATCTGGGAGTGGATAAATTGTCCCACTAGTTTACAACAAAAAGCGATACTTATAGATTCTCGTGTTTGTGTAAACATCGGTGATTTTAACTGACTTCAATGTGTAAAGCTGTCAACACAATTATCACGCCTGTACGGCTTCACTTTTGTGTGTGTAAACGTATGTGGTTTTAAGATTTATGTAGCACATTATATTTTTTAAAAAATAATAATCTTTATTTCATTTTCAAATTCAAAATCATCACAGTCCATAAAAATAATTACATTTATATGATTCAATAATGGGAGTGAAAGATGTTACATATATTTTAGATGTAATTAAGAGGTCAATAAGATATGACATCACACGACCAAGGATTTCCAGGAGAACCAGAGGCGACATGAAGACAAAAGCACCCCGACATCTCAGTTTATTTAAGGGGGATGTGACGTCACAGTTTATTTTGGGAGGTGTGACATCTCAGTTTATTTTGGGAGGTGTGACGTCTCGTCGGCGTATGTAAAACAAAATTGACCGATGACTGGCGACTTCCGCCTGTCACCAACAAATGTAGCAAACAAGGGGAAGGAAAGACTTGAAAGATGTGTCTATCTAAATGAATATTGGACATTCATTCATTCATTCTCACAAATTAAATTATGTTGTTTTAAAGATGGACATTGATTTTTGATTATAAAACTGTACAAACAGGTTGGCATTAAAAGTTTTGAACTGGAAAACGTCATCATTTCTACAGGTCCACACTAAATTTCTATATTGGGATATTAGAATTAGCGCTTTAGTGTAGGATTCTTGTGTTGTTTTTGACAGTGTGTTGAGCATGATAGATATGTATATGTCTACCTTCTATGTGTTTCTAGTGTAAGTTTTTAATGGTATGATTGTGTTGCATTCGTAGAATATGTGTTCTTCCGTTACTTGTATGTTTCGTCTGCAAAGTTGGCACTTGGCTGTCTGTCCTGATATGTGAGCTTCTCTTTCTGTTGTGGGTGTCATGCTGTATATGAGTCTGTATGTGACTTACCTTGCTTTGGGAGTGATGTGTGGATTGTGAAGTTTTGAGAAGGTGCTGGTGTAGTCTGTGAGAAAGTGGCCAGGAAATCTGGCAAGTGTAGCATTACGGTGTCCAGCATGAGAACGGAGATAGAAGCAGCAACGGCGGAGATAACAGGGTTGGTTACACAGAATGTGGATCACGCAGTCTTGGTGACCGACTATCAAAGTATGCAACAGAAGATTGATAGAGAATGTCTGCAGCAGGAGTGGATGCAGTTCCCGGCAGACTCCAATAATGGGAAAATATCATAAAGATAGTTTTCAGACAGATCCGTCACAACTCCTTGTCACTGATATTTTCGTTGAGTTGCTATTTGTCTCTTTTGAGAAATGCATATCCTTTGTCTTATGTACATTCAAGTTGATTGCACGAATTTATATATCTGAAATAATGAGAACATTTGGCGTTGATTAATTAATAATTTAAAACAGAACGTATCAAATTTGGCAATTTGTTGAAGAAAAAACAATTATAATTACTAGTATTATTCTATTAAAACATCATTCATGCACAGATTAATTAAGCCACACGTTTGGAGCCTCGGTAGCTGAGTGGTTAGTGTAACAAATGCTTGATTAGAAAGATCTAATTTCGATTTCCAGAAGTGGATATTTTCGGACCGACAAGGCTTCAATCTTCACCCAGTCTCTGTAAATGGGTACCGGATGTTTTTTTTTCCAGAAAGTATAGACGACATGGAGTGATACCGACCGCCTCACTAAACAATTTGCGTTGTCATGGAAACATATGGTCACTAACACCATATTCCACATATGCTTAGCAAGGCAGAGAAATGAACCATAATTTTTACTTGTTAGCTTTACTAGAAGATTCACTTGTGTGTGTGTGTGTGTGTGTGTGTGTGTGTGTGTGTGTGTGGTGTCACAATTTGAAACCACTCCCATAAAATATACATTTTTGAATGGGCAAAATGTTGCAGACTCAGGTCATCTTCACGTATTAAAGCTGCACACGTTTCAATGTTGGAAGTAAAATGCCACTTTAGGATTGAAACAAGCAGCTGTGCCGTAGCTTTGACTTTAGAACGGAATGGCTTCACTACTGCCTGGGCACCTCCATATCTGCTCAGCCAGCAACCAACAAAATGTCCATTTCGATCGTTCATACTTTTCCATAGAACACGCTGAGTTCTTCTCTCAAAATGGTGTGCTACTTGATGCATAGAAAACTGTGTAATATTGAACGCGCTGAAATCTGTACAAAAGGCGTGCAGCTCATAATGGACACACCCGAGTCACTGTAACGTCCGTCCCAAGCAGCATAACTGTATGTGTCAGCGACAAAACCGTGGGCTTAAGATTAGTGAGCATGCCACAATAATAGTCGCTGTCCCAACAAATGAAGTCAAGCCACCACTTCCCTGAGACACTCGATCCAATGTCCAGCTTGTCGCAAATTTTTACTCGAAAACAGACAAATCATACACCCCGTACCAAGGCAAGGCTGAGGCCTGTTACCGTTCTACTAAACTCAAGAGCCAGTGGCACTGCAGCACTATCTCATCTTGTGGGCACGCGAAATTCATGTCACGGGAGAGTGAGAGAGGCAGTTTAAAATCCTAACATTAAGAGAGAGAGAGAGAGAGGCAGTTTAAAATCCTAACATTAAGAGAGAGAGAGAGAGAGGCAGTTTAAAATCCTAACATTAAGATAGAGAGAGAGAGAGAGAGAGAGAGAGAGCAAAAAAAAGAGATGCAGTTTAACATATTAAACATTAAGATATAGATATAAGAGAGAGAGAGAGAATGAGAGAGGGAGTCAATGAGAGAGAGAGAGAGAGAGAGACAGTTCAAATTTCTAGCAGTAATATATAGAGATCGAGATTAAAATGAAGGAGTTAAGAGATTTGAGAAAGTTTATACTTATAGCATCAAAAGTTAACCTTTTAAAAAATCCTAGAATGACAAGAGAGACAATTTAAAATTGAATTATTGAGTTATTTGCAGGTCATCATCATTGCACTCCGAACATGTCCATAGGTGCTCAGATCCCCTCCTCAGCAATTCCTTCAGTGTCCAGCGACTGACGACTCCAGTTCTATGTTGGTTGATAAGTCTTCTTACACGACCACCAAGATTCTCATTTCTGGCCGTGCCCATCTTAACTCCCATTTCCATCATCCGAAGAAGTGACGTTGATCAGTGTTTGTCGAAGTCCTGTGCTCTTCCCACATCTCGAAGGGCATTGATGATGTCCGCCCGATCCATCGGTTGCCCGTCCTCAACGACAGCGCAGCTAGCCAACCTGTCCGCCATTTCATTTCCCCGTACTCCCGCATGTCCAGGGACATAGACAAAGGTGACCTTACGTATTTTGGATTTCTGCAACGACTCTACCCATCGCATGCGTACAAAGCCCGCCTCCACTTTTTTTATCATGCTCATCGAATCACTCAGTATACATGCTTGGATGTAGTCTTGTGACTCTAACCATTTGAATGCCTTAGTCACTGCCATCACCTCCATTGTCATGCTACTCGTGGTCATGGCGTATGCACCACTGTCTTCCTTGGCTATTCTGCCTGCCGAGCGTGCTGTAAATGCCCATGTACTTCTTTCGTGTCGTCTTACAGATCCGTCTATATAGATGACTGCATCTTTCTCATCGGTGTTATCGCAGATGAGACCTTTGACCTCAGCATTAACCACGACCGGGTTCTGTTCCCTACTTTTCCTGTCGAGTGTGACAATACATGAGAAAGTCCCCTTGAATGACGTAGGCACCGGTATCCACTCCTCACCAATGCTGATATTGGTAAGCCCACAGACCTGTTTGATGACATCTTCTGCTCGGCCCACCCATGATTTGCCTCTTTTTAGCCTGGCACCTTTCTCTGTGTTGAGCACGTGGTGCAATGGATGCTCTTTATCTGTACTAATCTTCAGGTATGCTCGTGCTCTCCAGATCTTGATTCTGTCATCCATGGTTGGAAAGTCAAGAAGATACCTCATTGCTACACAGGGAGTGTCCCTTGTACATCCAAGAATAATGCGCATAGCTTCATTTTTTATTTTCTCCAGCCTATCAATTTGAGTCGTACTGACAGTAAGAATGGCCAGGGCATACTCGATTGGTGCGAGGACCAATCCCTGGAACAGAAGAGTAAGTAGCCTCTGCTCGATGTTGGCAGCCGCCATGACCTTCAAGGTGGCTAATCCTTTGCGGGATTTTGTTATCACATGGTCGACGTGGTCCCGAAAACACAGGCTGCGATCAAACTTAACTCCGAGGTATGTCATCAACTTGTCCCTGGCTACCTCATCAGCTCCCATTCGTACTACCGGTGTGGTCGTATTAACGATATGATTGTTAAGGGAGAACCATGAAACGGATGCTTTATAAGGATTAACCAAGGCACCTGAAACCCCACACCAGGAAGAAATGCGATCGAGTTCGTCTTGCATTGTGGAGGCGATTCCCCGTCTGTCTCTTCCCTGTCGATATACCAGAATATCATCAGCAAAAGTCATAGTTCTTCCTCTCCCATCCAGCTGTTGGGCCGTGATCGTTATTGTGTACACGTTAAATAAAACTGGTGACAATGGTGAGCCTTGTGGCAGACCAGGACAAATGGATATTGGCTCGGAAGACCAACTTCCACATCTGAGTATCACCTTCCTCTGAAACAGTGCCGCGGCGATCCATCTAATGAGGAAGGGGTTCACCGCCAGTTTGAGAAGCATATGCATGAGATATTCAAATGGTACCCTGTTGTATGCATCCTCCAGATCTATAGCAGCAGCACATGTCTCCTCTCGTCTGTGGAAGCCTTCGAAGACGTCATAGGCAAATACTGCCGCATTGAGCCATGTCTCTTTGTTATATCTATAACCTCCGAGTGTGGATGGGAATACGCGTTTCTGTTCAAGGCGACAGGTGAGGACACGGGCAACTATTTTCTCCAGCAACTTGCCCGCAGTGTTCTGCATTGTGATGATTCTGTAGGCACTGATCTGAGAATGGTCCTTGTTTGGCTTCGGTAGCGGTAGTAAGTAGCTGTGTAGCCACTCCTCCTTAATCTGGCCACTCCGAATACTGGCATTAAACTCCTTGGCCAGTGTTGTCAAGTCGTCATCAGCTAAATCGCCTATGTCATCATACCGAACACCATCTGGACCAGGAGCAGTGTTGTGTGACCTTTTAAGTGTCGTGCGAATGGTATCGGTTGTGATTGTGAGATCTTCTCCCAGCCCTACATCCTTACACAAATTTGACAAAGATCCCCGTATCCTCATTCTTACAGCCTCATTTCTTTGGTCCGTCTGCTCAATGTAACGGGCAAGCAGGGCCTTCCCTTTGCTCTCATCAGATTTGTGCCATATCTGGCCTGTGCTCTGAAAGTCTGGTATACCTCTGTGTCGTGGTGTGCCATTCATGCACTGATGAAGGCGCCAGAATGTGGTGAGCGATTTTTCTGAGCACACTTTTTTACAGAAGTCATCCCATTTGGCATCCTTAGCCTGCTTAGCGCATAGTTTAAAGTGCATCATTTTTTGGTCGACCTCTACTTTCAGACGCTTCAAGAGCTCAGGTTGTGTTCTACCATACCTTCTGGCTTTCTGCCATGTCTTAACCGTTTGTCTCTTGCTCCGCCAAGCTTCCTCGACATCTACATTCCACCAGGGTGGCTGAGTCCATCTCTCCTGCCTCCTACGAGGGGCGCTCTGTTTCCTATGTCTGATTTTGCTAATGACGTCCTGGTCTGTTTTCTCGTAGTTGAATGTGTGGAGCTTTCTTCTCTGGCTTTTATCTCCGCCTTTCTCAATTAGGAGGATACATGGATAGTGATCACTTCCGTGGAACTCCAGTGCATTCCACCTGCAAACCGGTGCGAAGGTGGAAGACACCAGTGCCAGGTCTATGACACCATCAGAGTGCCCTGTTCGAGTGGCCATTCTTGTTGCCCTTCCATCATTCAAGCACAATAAATCGGCCGATACCAGTGCGTTCTCTAGGTCTTCTCCCTGCTTGTTGGTTATGACGTTACCCCACTGGTTTCCTCTAGCATTAAAGTCTTCGCAGAAAATGACGTTCTCTTCATCGAACTCGAAGAGATTCTGCCATTGTTGTGTGTTCACCTTCCCATTACAGGCATACACATTAACAACCACGAAATGAACTGGGGTCTGCACCCTAACCGCATGTACCTGCAATTCTGCATTGTTCCACACAGACATATCAACCTCAGCTGCCACCATATTGTTACGCACAAGGATGGCCTGCCCAAGGTGTCGTCTATTGTAAAAACAATGAAAGCCAGGAGTACTTACTGTCCTGTCACCAAGAAGAGTTTCTTGCAAAACCATTATATCGGCGCCGCACAGTAGCTTATCAAGAATGGGCCGTCATTGATTAATGGACCCACAATTCCAATAAGTAACGCGCACATACTTTAGGCCTAGCCTCTCACACTTTGACAGTTTAGTGCCACCCCTCTTGCCCCGTCGTGTTTTCCTTCTCCGATGATGTAGTTTGGGCTGCATCTGAAAACTTACACTTACCGTCGTCTTTGATGAACGTCGCTGAATGTCGATGCTTTGGATGGTCCAGACTCACGTGCACTTGCTCAGTCGCACGGCCCAGAACCCGTTCCACGTTATAAACTGGCCAACTCCAGTAACTTGCTCAGCAGCACGCGGAAACACTGAGAGCTTTCTACAAATTAAATGGCTTACGCGTCCTTGACGACAGACCGGCGTAAACAAACCGCCATTTTGACGCGTTCAATAGTGCAGTCAACAATGATGAGTGATGAAATAAAGAAATTATAACAAAATGCAAAGAATCATAAGAAGCAAAGTGATTTACATCAAATAGAAAGCGCGTACAATCATATGATCTCTTAAAAAAATAAATAAAAACAAAGAAATAGACAGGAAATTTCACTGGAAAACAGCACTTATCTGTGAGTCTTATGAAAAGGCCAGTTAACAGGCCGCCATCTTGGTGCGTCTCCCAATTTAAAATACAAGCACGATGTGAAAAGCAGATTATAATATTGGTATGAAAAGAGATACAGTTACAAATCCTACTATTAATAAAGAAACAGTTAGAAATACTAAAAAGAAAAATAAAAGCAGCTTAAAATAATGTTATGAAAAGAGATATAGACAATTACATCTCAAGCATTAAAGTAGTGAGACAGTCATTCTTTTTTATTTTATTTTTAAACTGAGAATCAAGTTCAGAATAATTGATCAAAGTTGTAGAATAAAGTGTAATATGGGGTGTTTATAATGTCGCTATGGAGTGACTTGATCAATATTCTTGAAATGAAATCACCGATTGATGAAATTGACATCACATTCTGTGTCCACAATCCCGTCACAAACATAACACAGTAAGCCGCTATTATATTCACGGTTTCATTGCTGAAGGGAAATGCTGTTATACAATGGAAACCGGATATTTTGTAAATACGTCTTCGGTAATGATAGCAAATATACTGAAGAAGTTATTCAACAATTTATGTTGAAATGTCCAGACTCACAAGTCTCCCACCGCAATGAGGCTATGGCTTTGACAAGTTTCGTGCTACGGATAGTGTTGTAGATGCATACGGATCTGGAGGGCCTTCAAATTCAGAAGACACAGAACTTGATATGCAAACCAGGATTACAATGAGCCGAAATAAATCTTTAAGGTGATTGCCTCAACATGCAAACTTTTCCAATGAGTACCGTGAACAAGGTTCTGAGGAGTTAGCTGCACTATCGTCCTTACAGATTAATTGAATCGTATTAATTCCATGCAAGAGATTGTGAATCCATATTGAACTACTGCATGTGGTTTCAGAACCTTATCTCTGAACAAGGTGATGAAGTCCTTGACGTGACACTCTTCACTGATGAGGCAAGGTTTCAACTCTACGGTTGCGTCAACAAGTAAGAACAACCGTATGTAGAGCAGTTAAAAAAAACCCGCATGAATTACATCAAGTACCGCTTTACGTTCAGAAAGTCGTATGCGGATAATTGGGAAACCTTTTTTTTCAATGCAAAAATAAACGCAGAACATGACCGTACTTTAATGCTGGAATCATTCATAGCCCACCTTACAGAGCGGGAAATTAAAGAAGCTCGGTTTCGGCAGGATGGGGCAACAGCACACACAGCCGCAACAACATCACTTACTTATTAGGAAAGCGTATTTGCAAATCGCATAATTTCACTTGTAATCTGGCCTGCTCGTTCACCAGACCAAACCCCGCCTAATTATTACAATACCTAACCCCGCCTAATTATTATCTGTGGGGGTGAGCCGAAAAGAAATGTTTATCGAATATTCTGAGGACAGATAATGACCTGAAGGCAGAAATCGTCACCCAGAGACAACAAATATCACCGGTCATTATCCAGAAGGTTTCGGAACAGACTCCCTTAACAGAGGAATCAGTATTGTCAAAACAAACACGGCCAGAAGTGAAAGGAATACTTGACAAGGATGAACAGAATAACCTGCAGCGTAAAACAATAACTCTCAGTTTCTTGGATGAAGAATACCCACAAGATCTATGGATTCGTGTGTACACAGATGGGTCAGCACAGAATGCAGTAAAAAAAAATGGGTGAGCAGGTGCATACATAGAATACCCAAATAACACTAGTGATATGGATAAAAGAGCAACGGGGAAATATCGTCACAATTACTATACAGAAATCCAAGCAATAGAGCTGGCAATAGAAAAATTACTGAACAGTAATCTTAGCTCACAGCCTGTAGTGTTTTTGACAGTTACAAGATCAGTAATCCAAGCACTGCAATCCAGAAAAATGCCACATCTTCAGACCTTATTGACTGAACTCTGCAAACATCACAGGATTGACCGGCGGTGGTCCCACCTCACTGTAGAATACGAGGAAACGACAGAGCAGATCAGCTGGCAAATGAAGGTGAAACAGGCACACAACTAGATTCACCAGTTACATACCAACATAAGAAACAGATAATCAATTTATTCAGGAGACAACAAGCCCCAAATCAGGATACTTTTCATTATATGAATAGATGGGAACAAGTTATCGTTATACACATTAGAACAGAACACAATCGACTCCACAGTCATGTGTACACAAAATTCAAGATCGGCACCTCAACTACATGAACATGTAGACAGGCGCCCCAGACAGCGGAACGCATATTTCAAGAATGCACCGAATATAGTAGACTGAGGAATGTCCACTTATACCATTAATACAATACTACAAACAAGACTATATGCACCACTGCAAGAATGACAAAAGACGGTAACATTTATATTGGAAACGACATTGCATATATAGACAATACTTCAGGCGAACGAAAGAAAGATATATAGATCCAGAAGGTTTTCGAAAATAGTAAGAGACAAATCTCAAAATAGCTTGAGGCCTGAGCTGGAAATTTTGAATACATGCTGTAAACACAACTCCATGGCATGAACAGTTTCTTTACCTAATACAAGCAAGCCAACAGCAGTAGTATCTAGATGAATAACACAAATGTTATGTACAATTTCACGTAATTTCAAAAAATATGTTCACTGCACCGGACTTTATATAGCCTCTTTTTCTTATTTAAAACAGAAATTAACTTTTCTGTGAACAAAGGAAGATAACTTTTAATTTTTTAGAGTAATTATAAATAATTAATATTTGCACCACAAATTAAAGAAAGGTACGTCTTTTTTAATTTGATACTTTAGAAATTCCAATTTCTTCAAATTTTTTAAATAGAACTTGCATATTTTATGAGAAAATTATTTTCTGGGAAACTATATGCATATTAATAAAACTTTTGACAATTTACAATTACAATATATCGACATATAAAGAATTCTTAACTATTAAACTAACAGGAGTTGCCTCCCTTATAATAAAGCAGTATAATTTTTAATTTCTAAAGCATATAAGTTTATATTAACATTTTCATCAAAATTCAACGGTAGAACACTTTTTTTGCATTTAAGTTTGATATGTTAGAACGAACCATGCCTGTAAATATTATGCAACATTTAAATATATATTCTTCAATGAATTATTATATTCCTTAGTTGATAATCAACTGTTTAAAGTTTCTAAACATTTTTATAGATCACAGGTCCAAAGAAGTTAGATAGGGAGCAGTGAGCTGTGTTCATTTTCTGCGCAGTTTCGCCTTATGTCTTTTGGCGTGTGCTGAGACTGCTACGAATGGAGACTACAGTTACCTTTCTTTGTTTGCGAGATGAGATATTAATTCGGATGATTCCGCTGGCACGGGCGGTTGAGCAATTATGGATTTTAATTCGTTTGCAGTGATACCGTGGCCTTCCATAACCAAATAACTCAGAAATGCATAGACACATTTTCAGAGATTGGAAAGAGAACACTAATCTACCCACCCTGGATAAATCATCATGCTTGGTAATGGACAATGCATCCTACCATAATGTTGTAGAGCAGCAAGACAAAGTTGCACCTTCATCAAGCATAAATGATCAAATCAAGACGTGGCTTGTAGAGAAAAACACCCCCTTACAGAACTAGTTAAAATTAGAGTTGTTGAAGCTCATGAATAGAGGGGTAGAAGCCAGAGACGTTTTTGATTGACAAGGTAATGACAGAGCAGCTACCCTTCTCTTCGACTCCCACCATTCGAACCTTAATCCCCTAGAGCTTGTGTGGGCCAAAGTCAAGTTGCAGTACAGAATACCACGTTTAAAATATGTGATGATAAAAACTTGATACATGACGTCCTCTTACAGATATACATTGATTAAAAAAAGAAATATAAATAAAGAGCACAGGCTCCGGGAAGAAGAAGAGCACTGACAGCGAGATGGTTTACATTTTCGACAAGCGATAACAGCTGTGAACCTCCTAGACTCGTCAGATTTTGAATAATGCAGGTCACCAGGAAATCTCGGCCCATGACATTGCTATAGTATAGGGGCAGATTATGAAAGACTGGAAACAGGCGAAAGGTATGAATTAGCAGATCATGAATGGGTAGATGGACGCTAGCGAAAATGCTGAGCGGAGTGAAAGAAAAACGGACGATAGTTCAGATAAATAGGGCAGGTGAGAACGTGTACTTGGTGTGAGAAGGGTGTCAGAAAGTGTGCGAGACGTAAACGCTGTATGAATGGGATGTGTTGAGCTCCGAGGGTCGCGACGTTAAGATTATCTGTTCAGGCAGTTTATAAAATTCAGCCGTCATTAAGAGACGATGTGAAGCCAACTGGAGACTAAATAGATACCACCTAGACTAATGATACAGAGAGGTGGTTAAAGATACCACCTAGATTAATGATGCAGAGTGGTGGTTAAAGATACCACCTAGATTAATGATGCAGAGTGGTAGATAAAGATAATACCTAGATTAATGATACAAGAGTGGTAGATAAAGATACCTCCTAGATTAATGATACAAGAGTGGTAGATAAAGATACCACCTAGATTAATGATGCAGAGTGGTAGATAAAGATACCACCTAGATTAATGACGCAGAGTGGTAAATAAAGATACCACCTAGATTAATGATACAAGAGTGGTAGATAAAGATACCACCTAGATTAATGATACAAGAGTGGTAGATAAAGATACCTCATAGATTAATGATACAGAGTGGTAGATAAAGATACCACCTAGATTAATGATACAGAGTGGTAGATAAAGATACCACCTAGATTAATTATACAAGAGTGGTAGATAAAGATACCACCGAGATTAATGATACAAGAGTGGTAGATAAAGATACCACCGAGATTAATGATACAAGAGTGGTAGATAAAGATACCACCTAAGTTAATGATACAAGAGTGGCAGATAAAGATACCACATAGATTAATGGTACAAAAGTGGTAGATAAAGATACCACCGAGATTAATGATACAAGAGTGGTAGATAAAGATACCACCTAGATTAATGATACAATAGTGGTAGATAAAGATACCACCTAGATTAATGATACAAGAGTGGTAGATAAAGATACCACCTAGATTAATGATACAAGAGTGGTAGATAAAGATACCACCGAGATTAATGATACAAGAGTGGTAGATAAAGATACCACCTAGATTAATTATACAAGAGTTGTAGATAAAGATACCACCTAGATTAATGATACAAGAGTTGTAGATAAAGATACCACCGAGATTTTTGATACAGGTGGTCGATAGAGATAGATCCCATCAAGATTATTAATACAGAATGGTAGATAGATATAGATACCACCGAGATTATTAATACAGAATGGTAGATAGATATAGATACCACCGATATTATTAATACAGAATGGTAGACAGACAGACAGCGAGACAAACAAATAGATGAATAGTTTTTGCTTCTAGTTATTTCCTTGTTGGACAACAGTGGTGCTAGCTGTCCAATAATTTGACAAGCCTTGCTGCATGTTGAGTGTATCACTGCTGTTTGTGAATCGTCGTTTGTCACAAGACTTTCCTAGGTATTTATATTCCTGTATGTGTTTTAATTATATGCAGCCTGTCCTTATGTTGATGTTCTTTTTTTGTGATGTTCATGAATTATGTCTTACTATCGTTGATTTTCATGTTGTTTTGTGTGATGTCTGGTTACGTCTATTTAGCTGTTCTTGTGGGTCTTCTATTTGTTGACGTATTATATACAAGGATTAAGGTAGAAATTAATTAGCCCTACAAAGGGCTGGGAATTAAGACTATTAGTTAGTTAGTTTCACAACTCAAAACATGATGAAGATGTTTTTAGTTTCTGTAGTGTCAATCTATATATCTATCTTTCGTTTGACTGAAGTATTGTCTATGTCTGCAATGTCGTTTCCTGTATAATTTTACTGTCTTTTGTCATTCTTGCAGTGGCCTATATAATTTTGTTTGTCGTATAACACCTAGAATCCGTTGGATTTTCCACATTCTTCTATATTCAGTGCTGTAGTGTCAATCAAATTGTGTTTCTGGTGTAAACATATGTGTGACTATTGTAATGCAATGAATAGGGTGAGATGAAAGTAATAAGATCGCCATCGTGTTGTGTTATATCATGTGTCATGTTATATAAATGGGGGACTGTTTGGTCTCGAGTCAAGACGCCGGCCTTGAGATAGAGGAGTTGTGGGTTCAAATTCCGGCTACACCAGTTGGGATTTTTATTTATGATTTCTCTCTGCGGCAACCATTCCTGGTCTCAGCAGCGAGGCCCAGTTTGAAACGTCAATTACTCATCGACGGAAAGAAATATGAGTACCTCTGAAGTCGGAGTTATCTGCCTGTGCGGCGAGGGATCGCTGTGCACACGGCTGCCAGGGAAAAATGAATTAAAACGCAAAATTCAGTTACTAGTCTCTAGGGACTTCGTCCGAGGTAAAAGCTGGCGAACGGAAAAAAAATGATGTTTCCAAAATTGGAGATGGTGAGCATTTGATATGTCGTCGTCGTCAAATATGTTAATGTCTCTCCAGTCAATTAAACAAGGATCAAGAAGGTCAAAGGTCGACATACGAAGACATAGCTAATCCAGAGGAGTTCTTGCTGTTTGGTTGAGATGCGAGTTAAAAAGATGAAGTTTTAATATATCAAGTCCAGGCCTAACATAATTCCGGAAATGCCTTCAGACAAACGGTTAAAGAAATACCAACATCATTAGTACTGTTAGATCAGTACCACGACAAGACGGCCAGCCAAACCCGTCAACGCTGCTATTAGTCTCCACTCAAGTATAAATAATCTTTTACAGCTGAGCGAGATTGGGTAGTCAGGGCACCAACAGCCACACGGGCGTTGTATGTGACAGTTTTTCTTCCTTTCTCTCCTTACTATAGTCAGGGCACCGACAGCCACATGGGCGTTGTATGTGACAGTTTTTCTTCCTTTCTCTCCTTACTATAGTCAGGGCACCGACAGCCACATGGGCGTTGTATGTGACAGTTTTTCTTCCTTTCTCTCCTTACTATAGTCAGGGCACCAACAGCCACACGGGCGTTGTATGTGACAGTTTTTCTTCCTTTCTCTCCTTACTATAGTTAGGGCACCGACAGCCACACGGGCGTTGTATGTGACAGTTTTTCTTCCTTTCTTTCCTTATTATAGTCAAGGCACCGACAGCCAAACGGGCGTAGAATGTGACAGTTTTTCTTCCTTTCTCTTCTTACTATAGTCATGGCACCGACAGCCACACGGGCGCTGTATGTGACAGTTTTTCTTCCTTTCTCTCCTTACTATAGTCAGGGCACCGACAGCCACATGAGCGTTGTATGTGACAGTTTTTCTTCCTTTCTTTCCTTACTATAGTCAGGGCACCGACACCCACACGGGCGTTGTATGTGACAGTTTTTCTTCCTTTCTTTCCTTACTATAGTCAAGGCACCGACAGCCACATGAGCGTTGTATGTGACAGTTTTTCTTCCTTTCTTT
Organism: Megaustenia siamemsis; assembly: GCA_032433765.1. Classification (NCBI taxonomy): domain Eukaryota; kingdom Metazoa; phylum Mollusca; class Gastropoda; order Stylommatophora; family Ariophantidae; genus Megaustenia; species Megaustenia siamemsis. The sequence goes on from JAVIAB010000106.1 coordinate 33,317,373, forward strand.
CCTTACTATAGTCAAGGCACCGACCGCCACACGGGCGTTGTATGTGACAGTTTTTCTTCCTTTCTTTCCTTACTATAGTCAAGGCACCGACAGCCACACGGGCGTTGTATGTGACAGTTTTTCTTCCTTTCTCTCCTTACTATAGTTAGGGCACCGACAGCCACACGGGCGTTGTATGTGACAGTTTTTCTTCCTTTCTTTCCTTACTATAGTCAGGGCACCGACAGCCACACGGGCGTTGTATGTGACAGTTTTTCTTCCTTTCTTTCCTTACTATAGACAAGGCACCGACAGCCACACGGGCGTTGTATGTGACAGTTTTTCTTCCTTTTTTTCCTTACTATAGTCAAGGCACCGACAGACACATGAGCGTTGTATGTGACAGTTTTTCTTCCTTTCTTTCCTTATTATAGTCAAGGCACCGACAGCCAAACGGGCGTAGAATGTGACAGTTTTTCTTCCTTTCTCTTCTTACTATAGTCATGGCACCGACAGCCACACGGGCGCTGTATGTGACAGTTTTTCTTCCTTTCTCTCCTTACTATAGTCAGGGCACCGACAGCCACATGAGCGTTGTATGTGACAGTTTTTCTTCCTTTCTTTCCTTACTATAGTCAAGGCACCGACAGCCACACGGGCGTTGTATGTGACAGTTTTTCTTCCTTTCTTTCCTTACTATAGTCAAGGCACCGACAGCCACACGGGCGTTGTATGTGACAGCTTTTCTTCCTTTCTCTCCTTACTATAGTCAGGGCACCGACACCCACACGGGCGTTGTATGTGACAGTTTTTCTTCCTTTCTTTCCTTACTATAGTCAAGGCACCGACAGCCACATGAGCGTTGTATGTGACAGTTTTTCTTCCTTTCTTTCCTTACTATAGTCAAGGCACCGACCGCCACACGGGCGTTGTATGTGACAGTTTTTCTTCCTTTCTTTCCTTACTATAGTCAAGGCACCGACAGCCACACGGGCGTTGTATGTGACAATTTTTCTTCCTTTCTTTCCTTACTATAGTCAAGGCACCGACAGCCACACAGGCGCTGTAAGTGACAGTTTTTCTTCCTTCCTTTCCTTACTATAGACAAGGCACCGACAGCCACACAGGCGCTGTAAGTGACAGTTTTTCTTCCTTTCTCTTCTTACTATAGTCAGGGCAGCAACAAACACAAGGGCGTTGCATGTGACAGTTTCTCTTCCTTTCTCTCCTTACTATAGTCAGGGCAACAACAACCACAAGGGCGTTGTATGTGACAGTTTTTCTTCCTTACTCTCCTTACTATAGTCAAGGCACCGACAGCCACACGGGCGTTGCATGTGACAGTTTTTCTTCCTTTCTCTCCTTACTATAGTCAAGGCACCGACAGCAACACGGGCGTTGCATGTGACAGTTTTTCTTCCTTTCTCTCCTTACTATAGTCAGGGCAACAACAACCACAAGGGCGTTGCATGTGACAGTTTTTCTTCCTTTCTCTCCTTACTATAGTCAGGGAACCAACAACCACAAGGGCGTTGCATGTGACAGTTTTTCTTCCTTTCTCTCCTTACTGTAGTCAGGGCACAAACAACCACACGGGCGTTGCATGTGACAGTTTTTCTTCCTTTCTCTCCTTACGATAGTCAGGGCACCGACAGCCACACGGGCGTTGTATGTGACAGTTTTTCTTCCTTTCTTTCCTTACTATAGTCAAGGCACCGACAGCCACATGAGCGTTGTATGTGACAGTTTTTCTTCCTTTCTTTCCTTACTATAGTCAAGGCACCGACAGCCACACGGGCGTAGAATGTGACAGTTTTTCTTCCTTTCTCTCCTTACTATAGTCAGGACACCGACAGCCACACGGGCGTAGAATGTGACAGTTTTTCTTCCTTTCTCTCCTTACTACAGTCAGGGCACCGACAACCACATGGGCGTAGTATGTGACAGTTTTTCTTCCTTTCTTTCCTTACTATAGTCATGGCACCGACAGCCACACGGGCGTTGTATGTGACAGTTTTTCTTCCTTTCTCTCCTTACTATAGTCAAGGCACCGACAGCCACATGAGCGTTGTATGTGACAGTTTTTCTTCCTTTCTTTCCTTACTATAGTCAAGGCACCGACAGCCACACGGGCGTTGTATGTGACAGTTTTTCTTTCTTTCTCTCCTTACTATAGTCAGGGCACCGACAGCCACACGAGCGTTGTATGTGACAGTTTTTCTTCCTTTCTTTCCTTACTATAGTCAAGGCACCGACAGCCACACGGGCGTTGTATGTGACAGTTTTTCTTCCTTTCTTTCCTTACTATAGTCAAGGCACCGACAGCCACACGGGCGTTGTATGTGACAGTTTTTCTTCCTTTCTTTCCTTACTATAGTCAAGGCACCGACAGCCACATGAGCGTTGTATGTGACAGTTTTTCTTCCTTTCTTTCCTTACTATAGTCAGGGCACCGACAGCCACACGGGCGTTGTATGTGACAGTTTTTCTTCCTTTCTCTCCTTACTATAGTCAAGGCACCGACAGCCACACGGGCGTTGTATGTGACAGTTTTTCTTCCTTTCTCTCCTTACTATAGTCAGGGCAACAACAACCACATGGGCGTTGTATGTGACAGTTTTTCTTCCTTTCTTTCCTTACTATAGTCAAGGCACCGACAGCCACACGGGCGTTGTATGTGACAGTTTTTCTTCCTTTCTTTCCTTACTATAGTCAAGGCACCGACAGCCACACGGGCGTTGTATGTGACAATTTTTCTTCCTTTCTTTCCTTACTATAGTCAAGGCACCGACAACCACACAGGCGCTGTAAGTGACAGTTTTTCTTCCTTCCTTTCCTTACTATAGTCAAGGCCCCGACAGCCACACGGGCGTTGTATGTGACAATTTTTCTTCCTTTCTCTCCTTACTATAGTCAGGGCACCGACAGCCACATGGGCGTTGTATGTGACAGTTTTTCTTCCTTTCTTTCCTTACTATAGTCAAGGCACCGACAGCCACATGAGCGTTGTATGTGACAGTTTTTCTTCCTTTCTTTCCTTACTATAGTCAAGGCACCGACAGCCACACGGGCGTTGTATGTGACAGTTTTTCTTCCTTTCTTTCCTTACTATAGTCAAGGCACCGACAGCCACACGGGCGTTGTATGTGACAATTTTTCTTCCTTTCTTTCCTTACTATAGTCAAGGCACCGACAGCCACACAGGCGCTGTAAGTGACAGTTTTTCTTCCTTCCTTTCCTTACTATAGTCAAGGCACCGACAGCCACACAGGCGCTGTAAGTGACAGTTTTTCTTCCTTTCTCTCCTTACTATAGTCAGGGCAACAACAAACACAAGGGCGTTGCATGTGACAGTTTCTCTTCCTTTCTCTCCTTACTATAGTCAGGGCAACAACAACCACAAGGGCGTTGTATGTGACAGTTTTTCTTCCTTTCTTTCCTTACTATAGTCAAGGCACCGACAGCCACACGGGCGTTGCATGTGACAGTTTTTCTTCCTTTCTCTCCTTACTATAGTCAAGGCACCGACAGCCACACGGGCGTTGCATGTGACAGTTTTTCTTCCTTTCTCTCCTTACTATAGTCAGGGCAACAACAACCACAAGGGCGTTGCATGTGACAGTTTTTCTTCCTTTCTCTCCTTACTATAGTCAGGGCACAAACAACCACACGGGCGTTGCATGTGACAGTTTTTCTTCCTTTCTCTCCTTACGATAGTCAGGGCACCGACAGCCACACGGGCGTTGTATGTGACAGTTTTTCTTCCTTTCTTTCCTTACTATAGTCAAGGCACCGACAGCCACATGAGCGTTGTATGTGACAGTTTTTCTTCCTTTCTTTCCTTACTATAGTCAAGGCACCGACAGCCACATGGGCGTAGAATGTGACAGTTTTTCTTCCTTTCTCTCCTTACTACAGTCAGGGCACCGACAGCCACATGGGCGTAGAATGTGAAAGTTTTTCTTCCTTTCTCTCCTTACTATAGTGGTGGCACCGACAGCCACACGGGCGCTGTATGTGACAGTTTTTCTTCCTTTCTCTCCTTACTATAGTCAGGGCACCGACAGCCACATGAGCGTTGTATGTGACAGTTTTTCTTCCTTTCTTTCCTTACTATAGTCAAGGCACCGACAGCCACACGGGCGTTGTATGTGACAGTTTTTCTTTCTTTCTCTCCTTACTATAGTCAGGGCACCGACAGCCACACGGGCGTTGTATGTGACAGTTTTTCTTCCTTTCTTTCCTTACTATAGTCAAGGCACCGACAGCCACATGAGCGTTGTATGTGACAGTTTTTCTTCCTTTCTTTCCTTACTATAGTCAAGGCACCGACAGCCACACGGGCGTTGTATGTGACAGTTTTTCTTCCTTTCTCTCCTTACTATAGTCAAGGCACCGATAGCCACACGGGCGTTGTATGTGACAGTTTTTCTTCCTTTCTCTCCTTACTATAGTCAGGGCAACAACAACCACATGGGCGTTGTATGTGACAGTTTTTCTTCCTTTCTTTCCTTACTATAGTCAAGGCACCGACAGCCACACGGGCGTTGTATGTGACAGTTTTTCTTCCTTTCTTTCCTTACTATAGTCAAGGCACCGACAGCCACACGGGCGTTGTATGTGACAATTTTTCTTCCTTTCTTTCCTTACTATAGTCAAGGCACCGACAGCCACACAGGCGCTGTAAGTGACAGTTTTTTTTCCTTCCTTTCCTTACTATAGTCAAGGCACCGACAGCCACATGAGCGTTGTATGTGACAGTTTTTCTTCCTTTCTCTCCTTACTATAGTCAGGGCAACAACAAACACAAGGGCGTTGCATGTGACAGTTTTTCTTCCTTTCTCTCCTTACTATAGTCAGGGCAACAACAACCACAAGGGCGTTGTATGTGACAGTTTTTCTTCCTTTCTTTCCTTACTATAGTCAAGGCACCGACAGCCACACGGGCGTTGCATGTGACAGTTTTTCTTCCTTTCTCTCCTTACTATAGTCAAGGCACCGACAGCCACACGGGCGTTGCATGTGACAGTTTTTCTTCCTTTCTATCCTTACTATAGTCAGGGCAACAACAACCACAAGGGCTTTGCATGTGACAGTTTTTCTTCCTTTCTCTCCTTACTATAGTCAGGGAACCAACAACCACAAGGGCGTTGCATGTGACAGTTTTTCTTCCTTTCTCTCCTTACGATAGTCAGGTCACCGACAGCCACACGGGCGTGGCATGTGACAGTTTTTCTTCCTTTCTCTCCTTACTATAGTCAGAACATCGACAGCCACATGGGCGTAGAATGTGACAGTTTTTCTTCCTTTCTCTCCTTACTATAGTCAAGGCACCGACAGCCACACGGGCGTAGAATGTGACAGTTTTTCTTCCTTTCTCTCCTTGCTATAGTCAGGACACCGACAGCCACATGGGCGTAGAATGTGACAGTTTTTCATCCTTTTTCTCCTTACTACAGTCAGGGCACCGACAGCCACATGGGCGTAGAATGTGAAAGTTTTTCTTCCTTTCTCTCCTTACTATAGTCATGGCACCGACAGCCACACGGGCGCTGTATGTGACAGTTTTTCTTCCTTTCTCTCCTTACTATAGTCAGGGCACCGACAGCCACATGGGCGTTGCATGTGACAGTTTTTCTTCCTTTCTCACCTTACTATAGTCAGGACACCGACAGCCACATGGGCGTAGAGTCTGACAGTTTTTCTTCCTTTCTCTCCTTACTGTAATCAGGGCACCGACAGCCACATGGACTTAGAATCTGACAGTTTTTCTTCCTTTCTCTCCTTACTGTAGTCAGGGCACCGACAGCCACATGGACTTAGAATCTGACAGTTTTTCTTCCTTTCTCTCTTTACTATAGTCAGGGCACCGACAGCCACATGGGCGTAGAATGTGACAGTTTTTCTTCTCTTCTCTCCTTACTATAGTCAGGGCACCGACAGCCACATGGGCGTGGCATGTGGCATAATCTTTATTCCTTTATTCCCTCACTGTAGTCGGGGCACCGCCACATGGTATATAGATAGAGATGGGCGTGGCATGTGAAATGTTTTCAATTTGTATTTTCTAAGTGTTATATTACGTATCACAACCCTTACCCACCCATATGAAAGTTTAAAAAGAACAAAAGAGATTGAGAGAAAACTAAACACTTTTGAAGACAAATGCCTAAAAATAATGTTCTTTGTGCAGTGGAATAAATTCAAGACTAATATAGAGATAGGAGAGACGGTCATGCAACTAACGATCTCATCTACAATTAGGAAGAAAAGAAGGACATATGTCGGACATGTGCTGAGAAGAGACAACAACAGAATTTCAAAACAGGCTCTTCTATGGAAAACATGAGGATACAGAAAAAGATGAAGACCTAGAGAAATACTGAAACGGAAGCTTATAAGAGAGGCAAAGTTGGCAGGCATAGACTCATCAGATAAGATCGAACGACTCGCCAAAAATAGAGATGGATGGCGAAAATTATGAGCCTATGATGTGTCTTGAGGTGCTGGAAAGATTAATCATCAAAAAGGGCTCTTTATAGTGTAGCAATTCTAAAATATAAAAACAATAAAAAAGTGGTATTGTGACAACTTTACGTGGTCATGGACAAAACAAAAGTCGACGTTTCGACCAAGTAGGCCTTCAGCTGGAACTACAAACAACAATACAAAACATTTTGTAGATTGTCTTAGAGTAAAAAATATGTTTGCTAACACTCTTTTTCCTGTACTTTATGCTTATTTTATGTACAATGTATTGTTTATGATAAAAATTTTCCCCTTGAATCTTATGATATAAAAGTTAAAAAATGATTGCCTATTAATGTTTATAAACTACTGTATTCGTTGATATACACTTTTTTATGTCATTTCTCTCCACAATAGAGCACTTAATTTGCATAATTGTTGGCATAGTCTGCATGATGTGAACCTCACTTGATCAGAATAATTTTAAAAATAAAAACAAAAGTACTCCTTTGAAATGCTGAGAAATTCATTATTTAATTCAATAGGGATGTTAATGGAAAAGTTTACAATGGCGAGGTGAAGGAAAAAACAACAGCAATGAAACAGCACCAGGCAGCTGTTGCTAGGGGGGAAAGTGCTGGTCATGATGGAGTTGCGTAAGTATAACTTTTACATATTGATATATATCTCTCTCTCTCTCTCTGCGATCAGGACTCAATCATAGTAGGATTCCAGACTCTCATATGAAGTCAGCTGTCAGGTTAAGTGTGTTGATCGCCCTCACAGACAGAACATCACAATTAGAGTCTGCCAGATCCACTCTGATTGAACGCCAGTTAAAACGTTACACTGTGTTCTGCGCCAGTGGCCCAGTGCATCCGATTTCAGCCAGCATTTTATTCAGGTTAGCTTTCCTTAGCCTTTGAATGTCCCCAATCTTCCTGCAAGGCTGCACACAAAGATATGAGATATGACTAACATAATCATGCACACAAAGATATGAGATATCGCTAACCCAAACATGCACACACAAAGATGTGACACATGACTAACACAGATACACACTAAGATATGAGATATGACAAAACACATACACACAAAAGATATGAGACATGATTAACACGGACACACCTAGTTATGAGATATGACTAACATAACACACACCAAGATATGAGCCATGGCCAGCATACACACACACACACTAGCCATGGCTAGCACAGAAATACATCAAGATATGAGCCATGGCTAGCACAGAGACACATCAAGATATGAGCCATGGCTTCATGGAAAAACACCAAGAAATGAACCATGTCCAGCACAGAAACACATTAAGGTATCCATATGCTTGGGTTTGTTGTAGTCGGCAGACTCTTCTTAACGTGGGAATCATCGACATACGAGACGCAGGCCCCGATTAACTGTTCACAGGTGTCGTTGAAATAGTTGTCCGGACATTTGAGAGTGCAGTTTGACCCGTAGTACGTTTCCTTGCACGTACAGTCTGTACTTTCCGGGTCACATATGATGTCACAGCCATCAGAACACATCTGTTTGCACTGTAGCCCAAAATTACCATCGGGACAAGTGTCATTACAAGTGTAGCCAGGATGCTTACATTGCAGGAATTTTCCGGATTTTTCCTCACATAAAGGACAGACACTAAGACAAGACCCCGAGCAGTCGTGTCCATAGATACCATGTGAACAGTTGCCGTGACTCGTACCGATGATGACGTTGCAGTCTCTGCAACACCCACTACACACTGCACAAAACGACCAAAAATGCCCGTCCAGACAATAGGTGTCTGTAAATGTTTGCACCTCACACGCCGTCAGTGCACTGGCGGCCTGCGAAATGCTCGGTGAGAACTCAATCTTAATGTGTGCCATTGTCGCTTGTGTGGTGACAACAATAGTGTTCAAAGAAATATTTGGGTATGATTTGAGAGTCACATCCCGACCCCCGCCAATGTAGATGGAGCAGATATTTGCAACTATTGCCCTTAAATCCGTAACTTGTTGATCAGACCAGCCCCAGAGCAAAAGACATCAATCTCATGCGAACTAACTACAAACCTTGATTCATTGTTACATGAGACAGACCATTTAGTTTTACCGTGAAACTATCCAGATCTGTTAAGTCATTCACATAAATCCTAAACCAGGAGAACGGCAAAGACTGATTGAGAGTTGCCTCAACTGATGTATAATCTGCGTCCGAATTACATGTAGTGTCGTTGTTATCAAACAGGAAAGTAGGTTCAGATTTTTTGGCGTACTTGTAAACGAGATTCAAGTACTGACACTGGGGTCCGAAATATTCGTGCTGACAACTGTCATTGTTTGGGCATGTCCCTGTAGTTTTGTCACAAACTGAGTCATTATAGCAGTGACATTGTAACGTACAGTTTGCCCCAAACCAACCGTCTGCACAAGTTAGGTCTTTAGCTTCCAAGGTCACGAACGAAGCCAGCAGAATAAAGACTTGATCTACAGCTGTGGTTAATGAACTGTGTACAAACATTTATTATCAAACCCGTGGTTACATTTCTAAAAATCCGTCAACTCGCTGTGATAACATATAGCGTGATGTTCAAAGTCAACATTGTTTACACCATGGCACGGACGCAAACAAGCTTCCATCTTGGTGCGTCCCATGACGTCATATCCAAGCGGATATATTAACTCATATTGATATAAACAATGCTTTTAAGAATAGTTTAGAAGTTTAACCCACTCCCACACCTGAAATCTTGTTAGTTGCAAAAAAAAAAAAAAAAAAAAAAAGTTGAAATAGAATAGTTTAAATGTTTAGAAGTGAACAAAGTAATTGTCATATTGTCACTGTTCAGAAGTCAAATGTTATTTTCTTATCAAAGACTGCTTTAGATTTGTAACATTTTCTCTCTCATGACAAATTTTGGATGAATCCACCTTACAATGTTTCCTACTCAACTATAGCTCTTTTTCTCTATTTCTTGCTTGTCTCTCAAGCATTTCCTTTCTATCTATCTATCTATTGACATTTCGAGCCGTAGCCGGCCCATAGGGCGTAGACCAAGATACTCCTTCTCTTATCTGAATTTTTGTTCTAGTAGTTTTCAATTCTTTTAAAGATATTTTATCAAATCTCGCCATTTGTCTCTGTTCTGTGCAAGCAACTCTATCTCATTGAGGGAGCCGATTCCTGCTGCTCTTGCCTCTCTCCTCAATGTTCTTCTCAGCGTCTCTCTGGGTCTTCCTCTTTTTCTCTTACCTGTTGTTTCCCACATGAGGGCTTGCTTTGCTATTCGGTTATTATCTCTTCTCATCACTTGTCCAACACATGACCATCATCTATCCTTTATTACTGAAGACATTAGTGGCTGGTTGGCGATTTCTCTAATTTCCTCGTTTGTTTTGAATTCGTTCCACGCTATACCAAGTATTTTCTATCTATCTATCTCTATCTATCGTCCTTTCGAGCCGAAGATGGCACATAGGGCAGAACCACAACCTCAAAAAACAGAAACCTTGCGTGCCAAAATGGCACATATTGCAGATCACTGCTTCCAAAACTTATGGCTCTGTTTCCATAACAATTCTTTTTACATTGACAGCTTGTCAAGCCATCGATGTACAAGTACTTTCCTTAGACATTTATTTTCGAATGCGTTCAACTTTGTTTCTATATCTCTTGTTGTTTTCCAGCTTTCACGCGCATACGTAAGGATTGATAGTACATTTGATTTGAATAGTTAAGTTTTGTGTTTGTGCTGATGAGTTTTGATTTTCACAACTTTTCAAGGCTTCTTCTGAAAGACATTGCTGCTTTAGCTATTCTGATTCTAATTTCTTTGCTTGTATCCCCTTCTCGATCAATGTGACTTCCAAGATAGATAAAGTGATCGATCTCTTCCACTGGTTTGTTTTCCATGTATATTTTGTCATCTGTTGGAATTAAGCTTTTCATGACTTTAGTCTTTTCATGATTGATCTCAAGCCCAATTTTGCTGGCTATTGCTGATAGTTCATTTGTGTTTTCCTGCATCGTTTTTATCTGACTGCTGATGAGAACTATGTCATCAGCAAAGTCGTGGTCTTCCAAATGGTCTCCTTGTATCCATTCGATGCCTTTATTACCAGTGCAGCATTTCTTCATTATGAAGTCCATAACAATTCCAAATAACAAGGGCGATAAAATACATCCTTGTTTAACCCCAGTTTCTATTGGGAAACATTCGCTCAGTCCTTCCTCTGTTCGAACTGCACATGTGTAACCATCATACATGTCTTTGATAATATTTATGATTTTTGATGGTAAGCCATATTGCTTCAGAATTTTCCACAAAGAATCTCTAAGAATACTATCAAATGATTTTTTGAAGTCGATGAAGTTCAGTACAAAAGGTTTTTGCTTTTCAATGTGTTCCTCCAATATAAGTCGTAGAGTAAAAATGTGGTCAAGGCAACTTCTCCCTTTTCTAAACCCAGCTTGTTCTTCGCGCATTACTGTATCTATTGAATCCTTTATTCTATTTAGGATATTTTGCAGAATAACTTTGAGGCAACTGACAAAAGTGTCACGCCTCTCCAGTTGTTACAATCTCTAAGATTTCCCTTTTTTTGGAATCTAAACAATGATTCCTTTTTTCCATTTATGAGGCGTCTTCTCTGCTTTCCAAATGATGTTGAACATTTTCTGGAGATGTATTAAATTATGGCTATCAGTTGCCTTGAGGATCTCAGCTGTTAACTTATCCTCTCCAGCAGCCTTGTTGTTGGCCATACACTTTAAGGTGGTTTCTATTTCGCTCAAGGTGAAGTCATCTAAATTTACATCTAATTTAGCTGCAAGTGTTTCAGCTTTAAAATCTATTAAACTGTTTGGTAGTGGATGGTTAAGAATTTCTTTGAAGTGTTCCGCCCAACGGGCTTTTATGTCTGCGCTTGTTGTTAGCATTAATCTAGATTTGTCTAGAATTGGTGTTCCACTGGATGTATAGGTGTTTGTCAGCATCTTTTGTACAGTATAAAGAGTTCTGCTGTCTCCTGTAATTGCAGCTGTCTCTGCTTTCTCTGCCAAATTGTCTATATGCTTTTGTATCTCTTCTTGCTGAACTTTTCACTTTGTTGTCTAATTCTTTGTATGTTGCTTTTGCCAGGACCTTTCCAAGATCTGTCTTTACATTAGTCATGGCTCTTTTCGCTTCTCTTCTTACTTTGATGTATTTCCATGTGGTGTCTGAAACCCAAGCTCATTTTTTCATTTTCTTCAGTCTGGCACTTGCTTCTGCTGCTGTAATTAGTATTTTGCTCTGTGAGTCCCACATTTCATTGATATCTAAGTATATTTCACCGAGTGCTATATAACAATTACTTAGCTCTATGTTAAACTTTTCCTTTATGGCTTCATCTTTCAGATCCCCTTTAGCAGACTCATTAACAGACTGCTACATCTCATTATAATATTGTCTATTTTATATGAAATTTTTATCACTCTTAATATTCCAAGGACTTCTTTATTTGTTTGTTTTTCTTTTTAAAAAATCTGACTATATGAATATTTATACCTCACCTCAAAGCCCTTATATATGATTCCCACAGCTTAACTTAAACTCATACAGAATTCAAGAATATATTTCAGTTTCAGTTTATATGTAACTATACATAACTCTCTCTGTCTGTCTGTCTGTCTGTGTGTGTGTGTGTGTGCGCGTGCGTGCGTGCGTGCGTGTGTGTGTGTGTGTGTCTATATATATATATATATATATATATATATATATATATATATATATATATACGGCTGGTAGCAAGCAATCATGATGAGTCAGTAGTTTGGTAAATATTAGTGTCTTATGTTGGATTTGTTTTTGATGTACAGTTTCTCTTGTGGCTGAATCTGTCAATATTGGATAGACAGATTTGACAGCAGAATGAACAAGAAGTATATGTGGTGCCTGGCCTCATTGTCTTTCTCCTGCATCTTTTGTCTTCTGAATTAGATATCAACACTGCCGCGAATGTTGCTGTGCCGTTTTTTTTCCTCTATGTGCTACAATCTGCAGCCAGATCTAAAAAATTCACTCTTGGAAGGCCTGCAAACATCCTTATATCTCAGGACTGGTCTGCCCTTCGGTCTCTTCCTGTCCCTAAGTTCACCATACAATATTTGTTTGGGAATACAATTGTTTGCCATTTTTCTTACATGACCCAGCCACCTTAGTCTTTGACTCCTCTAAGTGTTAACATGATTGATACCAACTGGTAATTATAACTAATATGAGCTGCTGGATGATAGATACTTCTAAAATATGTATCTTAAACAGTTTTAAATTTTGAAAGTTCAACTATCATACAGAAAAAAAACTTTTGGATGTAATTATTAGTAATAATAAATTGTTAATATTACTAATGAGTTAAATTGACATTATCATTAATTTGAAAGAAAATGTCAAAGTTATCAACTTTTAAAAAATATCTGCGTTCATAATCAATTTGAATGGTCATACTCTAAAATATTAAACAATTATAAAAGAAACTGAATCAGAGATTTTTAAATGAATTAATTTTAGTTTAAAAATAAACATTAACTACATGTATGATATATAATTATTTAATAAACTAAAAGTCTAGTAGTCACTCTGTCAGGTCTCATCTCAATTCAGTCTCAACAGAACATTGATGGCACATAAAACTATATTTTGAAATATTAGTCTTTACTCTTTACTATAATATTCACTTAATTTCAATACATTTTTGCATATATTTAATTGGTATAAAGTGGTCTTACAATAAAATCACTCTATGCTAATTTCTGTTCTTCATTTTAAATATTCCACTTTTATAGTTATTTCTTTGCTGATCATCAACTATGCTTTTTTCCGTAATATCCTACTTATTTCTTGTAAACACACTTTGCTTACTATGCAGCCTTTACAGTCCCAAACAAAAAATATTTTAATATATACACCTTTATCGACACCAAATATAGAATGATGTAATATTCAATACTATTTTGCACATGTTGTATTCTGTAAGTGTAGCATTTAAAGAGGTGAATAATTTGTTATAGTTACAGCATCTGACAGCAACGTTTTAACTTGGGGTATAGACATAAAGATGCATCTTTAGCATCTGACAGCAACGTTTTAACTTGGGGTAAAGACATAATGATGCATCTTTAACAAACAAGAGAAACAAAATAAAAGTATAATGACATTTTGGCCAAGTAAGCTTTCAGCTGAAACAATAAACAACAACACAAAACAAAAATGTGTACGGATGTACACAGAAATCTAACTACATGACGATAATATGTTAGACGATAATATGTTAGACTCTCAAAAAATGAAAATAAGTAACTTTCCTGTGGTCTGGAGTTTGGTCAGGTGCAGACTGCTCTGTAATTGAAAAGGCAAGTCAACAGAGATGCAAAATACAGTAAAATGGAAGGGTTCTAAAAATATGTATAGGTGGGTACAAGAATCCAGACTCTACTATTACGGGAAGTGTTAATATGAATGTGATTCCCAATAAGTGTATCCACACATAAACAAAATTTGTTAATACATAAATGATATACTTATTCGTCTTCTTTCCTTCCTCAATTGTCTTTCAGCATCAAGGGGAGATATACTTTGTGGTCTTTTGCTCTTCTGTTCATCTGTACTGCTGTTGTTTCCTAGCATTTCTAAAATTCTGTCATTTCATCTTTTTCATGGTCGATCCTTGGGTCTAGTGTTCTCATCATTTAAACATTTTATGCTCAAAGAAATCACTGAAATATGGAGATAGACCACAAATATATATATAAGTAGCAACCATCAATATATGTGGAATAGAAGTTGAACTTATAGAAAAAATAACAAAGAGGAAAATTAAAATACTAGGATTAGCGGACACCAGAATAAAAGGACAAGAGATATATGATATACAAAAGGACTAAATATACATACAACCCAATCACACACAAACCCATATATACACATGTACCCAAGCGAACACATTAATCTGGGTATAAATGCTGTACACCAAACAGATATGCCAATACGCAAGCGTACATAACCATACATTTATAAATGCATACGTTTGTATATATTACCACAAAACACCCGTAGGTGTCTAAATGTGCAAGTACGCATGCAGACAAATATGCAGACAAATATACACACATGTATAGGTGTGGGTGCACGTGAGGGCAAGAAATATATAGCAGGTATCCAATGTGTATGAGAGCAATATGTTCATGTCTTGTGGGGACAGTGAACCCAAATTGACTATGAGATGATTCTCAAGGGCGAACCAGCTACGATTGCTGGAGTAACATAAGACAATGCAAGTGACTTGTATGTCAGGTTTTTCTCTATGGCCTGGGGAATTGAAATGGGATGTCACTGGACTGCCACTCTGCTGCTCAACATCACAAAGATGCTCATAAAATCCGCCACATAGGCGTCGTCCAGACTCACCTATATAATTCATCTGGCAATGCTGACATATTATGGCTTAAATTATGTTCGTGATACGCATGTAAAACCCTTCTTGATATAAAATCGCCTTTTCGGGAACAGGATAGAATCAGTGCAAATCACATGGTCACAAGTGCTTCAGACTCGGCGTCCACATCAAACAGTGCCCAGGTATTTGTGGTTTGAGCATGGTAGGCGGCTCTTGACAAGAATGTCTCTGAGTCTCCTGTTGTGTTTGAAGGTGTCCAGAGGAAGATCCCTGAAAAGTAGACGGGTGGTGGGATCCAAGTGGAGAATAGAGCGGTACTGGTTAAGGATCCTCACCGCAAACAAGTTCTGAGGGTGGTAAGTGAGGGTGAATATAGTCTTATTGGATGAATGGTGGAATGATAGGGTGAGTGCCATGGGACAGGAAATGCAGAGAGCTTATTTGAAGGCAGATTGGAGAACCAATTTCAAATTCAATGGTCAGTTCTATGGCCAAGTCAGTGGTGTAGCTATGAGAACCAAGATGGGACCCAGTTATGCGTGCCTGTTCATGAGTTACCTTGAACATCAAATAATAAACTCATACCCATCTCCACATATTTTTAGAACCCTTCCCTTTTACCTTAATCTAGCATATTATTGCCATGTAGTTAAATTTCTTTGTATATTCTTATATATGTTTGTGATGTTGGTTATTGTTCCAGCTGAAGGTCTACTTGGCCGAAACATTGATTTACTTTTGTTTTGTTTCTCACGTACATAAAGCTTTTACCATACCATTTTTTCAACATTTTAATCACCTTAGTTAATCTAGCTGTAGACTACTTATAATTTTACGTATTTAATAAGGTACAACTTTGTTTTTCAGAACTCGACACTCAAATTATTTTAAAGTTTCAACAAATGTTGCAAATGGAGCAGCTGCAAAATTCACTTTGACATACCAAGAAATGTTGCAAAGAAAACATGGTGTCTACAAACATGAAGTCCATGCTAAGTTTGGAAAGAGAGCTATGAATGATTCTCTTATTGAAGTATTTATTCAGGTTAGTAAGTAGATAATGAACACAAATCTAATAATTGAAAACCGTTAGAAGATTGGGGGAAAAAAAACTTGATTGAAATGTATATTTATGGGTGCAAAGAAGCAATCCTAAAGATTGCAATAACTGGAGAGGAATTACACTTTATCAGTTGCCTCCAAGGTTTTCTGTAGAATCATGCTGAACAGAATAAAAGATGCTGTAGATAATATTATGTGTAGAGAACAAGCAAGATTCAGAAAGGAGAGAAGAAGTCATGACCAAATATTCATGCTAAGGATAATACTAGAAGAACATACAGAAAAACAATTAGTTTGCAGTTTCATTGATTTTAACAAAGTGTTTGGAATATCACATCTGGAATATCTTAAAACATTACGGAATACCACAAAAAATTACTATTATAAAAGACATATAGACGGCTATACTTGTGCAGTTTGCACAAAGGCGGGAATGAGTGATTGGTATCAAATTTAAATGGGTAAAACAGGGATGCGTATGATCACCATTACTATTTGGAATTATTTCTATACGCCACTTGGCGTGACTGGGGTACTTTACTTTTTTTATATAATGAGTAAATATTGCAACGGCAATAATGGCATTAATTGGTATAGCAAGAATTACTTAGAAGATCTAGATTTTGCATATGATATAGTGCTTCTTAGTGAAAATATCAACAAGATGCAAAATATCACAGATACCTTATTGCCCATGGGGGGAAAATAGGACTTGAAATCAACAGCGATAAAATAAAAAATAATGAAAAATAACAATGCTCCAGAGGCCAATATATATCTGATTTGCCAGGCATTGGGAAAAGTAGACCACCATTTATATCTTGGTAGTAATATAGATCAAGAAGATAAAACAAAGAGAGAGATTGGATAGCAAAAGCAGCAATGAATTTTAAAAACCTGGACAAAATATGGAAATCAAAAATACATGTACTAAGCAAGAAAACTAAACTTAGAATATTCAAATCAAACGTATTAACACTTATGGATGCATGTGAAAGCTGGAAAACAACAAAGAAGATTAAGAGAAAACTAAACACTTTTGACGACAAATGCCTAGGAAGAATACTCTGTGTACAATGGAATGAGTACAAAACTAATATTACGATAAGAGAAATTTGCCATGCAATTAACAATCTCAACTACAATTAGTATGAGAAAATTAACATATGTTGTACATGTGCTGAGAAGAGATACCAAGAGAATGTCAAAACAAGTTCTTCTATGGGAAACATCAGGATACGGAAAAAGAGGAAGACCCAGAGAGATACTAAAAAGAACACTTATTTATAAGAGAAGCAAAGTTGGCAGGCATGGATTCATTGGTTAAGATCAAACATCCGCCCAGAATAAGAGAAAATAGGGTGGTGAAAAGCACTATGAGCCCTATGCGATGTCTAATGATGTGGGAAAGATTAAGATCAAGATTATTTAGATAGGTCTATTGTAAGCATGTTATTTGAAATTTATGTTTTTTTTTATTATGCTGGACACAGACAATTCAAATTATGTACATTATATTACTTACTTTTTGAAAACTCTATAACCATGATTCATTCTCTCTTCCCCCCCCCCCCAAATACAGATACAGATACTATCTACAAATATATATACACCTGAATATAGAGGTTCCTATATAAAATAATGTTGGTTAGAATTGTTTGAGTGGCATTTACCTTTTATTAACAATTTCTGGATTGTACTAGCTCTTTTATTTTAATATTTTTTTTAATAACATAGAACTTTGTAATTATGAATAATTGTTATCTGCTTGTACTAGGCAAATTTAGCTAAAAAGATATAATCGTTTTTATCTTAACCATGGCCTCATTTTTACTGAAGGGTGCATGCATGGATTGAAAGTTGTATTATTTCATATTCTATTCTAAGAGCCATTTTGCTGCATGAGATGAGACATATAACCAGATGGATGATCAATTGGCTTATACATGTACATCACCTTATTCATCAGAAAAAAAATTATGTATATGACCAGTTTGGTCAAAGAAAGAATAAGCACATTATTCAAACTGCACAGAGTGCAATAGATGAAAGTGACATCTGTTTTTAATATCTAAGAAAAAATATTTGTGTATATCATAATTAGGCATGTATCAGTCATTCAGAATCCCATAATGCAGAAAAGTGTATTTGAAATAAAATGTTAAACAACAAGGAAACACAACCAGAAAGAATGACCTAATTGAGTGCTCTGCCAGTGAGCTCTTATAACCACATTGGTATCTACTGAAAGAGACTGACTGCCTATGGATTTGTCCAAAGTGCTGTGATGTCAACTCTAACAACAACAAAAATTCTTCTGGCAAAAGTCATATTTATTAATTTGCTTGTTAGTCATTTGTGTTAAATTGTGTTGTGCATCTTGTGGTCTAGTAGTTCATCCATCTTCAGTACACATTTGTTCAGAAGAACTTCCCTAGCCTTTGATTTTCCTTGACCTTCCATTTGTCCAGCAGTTTTGTTGTAATCAGAGTTATCTACCCTTGAAAAGTAGTCATACTAGACTAACAGATCATTCCTACCTGCATTAAAATAAATTTTTCCTTCTCAATGCTTTATTCAGCAATGCTCTATTACAATTGTAAACTTGAATTCCAGGTGTAATTAGCATTTACATGTTCAAGTCTTTTAACAGGAGAACACGCCACTCAGAATTCTTAAGACTCAAACTCTGCATAAAGGGTCTCTTATTAACAGTGGTAAGTAAGACTGAATGATATTTATAAGGACATAAGTCATAATACCATTTTACTAGATTACATAGCGCCCCATAACATAGAACATAAAAGGAAAAACTTAAGTACAATAAAATATTCATAATTTGCACCAAATTTATTATCATTAATGTAAAATCAATAATTTACGAGCACTCTCTTTTATTATAGACAATAGTTGTAAATCTAAGGAGTATAGCTTTATTATTTGGCAAGAAAATGTGAAGTCAGCAAATAGAAACATGAATAAATAATACAAAATGTGTAGAATTACAGCAGATCTGTATTATTTATATAAATGAGAATAATCACTAAAATTGAAGTAAAACCAATGCAGATTTTTAAGGGTTTCATGTTTACATGGCT
The DNA here is from genome assembly GCA_032433765.1 of Megaustenia siamemsis. Taxonomy (NCBI): domain Eukaryota; kingdom Metazoa; phylum Mollusca; class Gastropoda; order Stylommatophora; family Ariophantidae; genus Megaustenia; species Megaustenia siamemsis. The sequence continues at coordinate 33,336,418 of JAVIAB010000106.1, forward strand.
GACCAGGTATTTGTAATTCTATCTATCTATTGACCTTTCGAGCCGTAACCGGCCCATAGGGCGTAGACCAAGATACACCTTCTCCTATATGAATTTTTGTTCTAGCAGTTTTCTTTTAAAGATATTTTATCAAATCTCGCCATCTGTCTCTGTTCTGTGCAAGCAGTTCTATCTCATTGAGGGAGCCGATTCCTGCTGCTCTTGCCTCTCTCATCAATGTTCTTCTCAGTGTCTCCCTGGGTCTTCCTCTTTTTCTTTTACCTGTTGTTTCCCATATGAGGGCTTGCTTTGCTATTCGATTATTATCTCTTCTCATCACATGTCCAACGTATGACCATCGTCTTTTCTTTATTACTGAAGATATTAGTGGTTGATTGGCGATTTCTCTAATTTCCTCGTTTGTTTTGAATTCGTTCCATTCTATACCAAGTATTTTCCTTAGACATTTATTTTCGAATGCGTTCAACTTTGTTTCTATATCTCTTGTTGTTTTCCAGCTTTCACACGCATACGTAAGGGTTGATAGTACATTTGATTTGAATAGCCTAAGTTTTGTGTTTGTGCTAATGAGTTTTGATTTCCACAACTTTTCAAGGCTTCTGAAAGACATTGCTGCTTTAGCCAGTCTGATTCTAATTTCTTTGCTCGTATCCCCTTCTCGATCAATGTGACTTCCAAGATAGATGAAGTGATCGATCTCTTCTACTGGTTTGTTTTCCATGTATATTTTGTCACTTGTTGGAATTAAACTTTTCATGACTTTAGTCTTTTCATGATTGACCTCAAGCCCAATTTATATTATTTGTAATTAGGATTTGGAAAATTTGTTCTTGGCTTACAAGTTTTGCTGGAAAGTTCAACAGTTCTATCCACAAGTGAGTGAAATATATTTTTTGTATTATATGATTGTTCATTCAAGCACATCCAGGGTAGTGTTTGTTCATGCAAGCAGGGCCGCTGAGAGTATTATTAAGTGCTGGAGCAAGACTAATATGGCCCCCTCACCTACACATGGAAACATTGATGAATAATGTCATAATTGTACATTTATTAATTATATTCAAACATGTTTGCAAATATATATTAAAAGGAGGACAGATACTTTTGTAAAAGATAATAAAAACAATAATACACATTAGTATATAAACAATAACGATACATAAGCAATGAATTTAATACTATATTGATAGAAGCTCATGACAGTTATTATAGTTGAGATGTAACGGCATTTATATTCTGCTAAACAAAGGTATTTGGACATAATATGTAACAAATCTATGTCAATAGAAATGAGAAAGAGAATTCATCGGTACTGTATAAAGCCAATTCTTACCTATGGAAGCGAATCATGGACAGTAACAAACAAATGAAAAGGCAATTAGAGGCCACAGAGATGGGATTTCTTAGAAGAATGTTGAAAGTTCCCTGGACAGCTAAAAAAGACCAATGAGGAAATTCTCAAAGAGGCCAACACAAAAAAGGAGCTTCTAAGAAACATCAGAAAGAAACAATCAACATTTTTTGGGCACATCATGAGAATAGGAAAGTTGGAATACTTGGTTACAACTGGCAAAATAAATGGAAAGAGAGATCGTCGATGATAAAGAGAGAAAATACTGGATAGCTTGGTGTCATGGCATGGAAAACAGTCAACAACAGAACTGATAAGATGCACTGTATCAATGGATGAATGGCAATATGATGCATTGTAGATAGAAGATTGTGGAAAGACATGATCACCTATGCCAACTGGTGTGGCACACGATGATGATGAAACAAAGGTGCTTTCCTAGCCTTTTTCCTAGCAAATTTTTTTTTTTAATTTCCTTCCTTATCTTGTCCTAGACTATTGACCAACAAAGCAGTCATTATCATGGAATCATTTCACTATTTCCCTACAGCTGATAACAAGCTGACCACCATTGACAGACCCAGCACACAGACTGCACATATCACCTACAGGTCTTCTTTATCTGAGCAGGGCACTGATAACACGCCATTCACTTTTGTTGTGGAATATGATGTTGAGCACAGCTTACAGGGTGATATCTTAGTAAGTTTGTAGTATTGAAAGCATCCAAATTTGGCAAAATAGGTTGATCTTTTAGCCTGTTTGCAATAGTGTTTTATTTGTGTATGTTTTAGCTCAGTAAATATTGTATTGAAAAATAGTTTTTTTTTTTAAATTTAAAAAGATGCCCAGGTGGCTAGTGGTTAAGTGTGCTCACTTCCTGATCAGGGGTGTTTGAGTTCATTAAATATTGTGTTAAAAAAGAGACTGATAGTAATAATTTTTATTACAGTACTAAAATGGTGCTCTTGAAGATGTGGTGGTTGATGTGCTCCCTATTAACCAATAGGTTCCAGGTTCAATTTCCAGATGTGGTGAATTATTTTCAGCCTGACATGTCATTGTTAATTGAGGTTCTGAAAATTCTTTCTAGGAAAGTTGAGTAATCTGACTTAATATCGATCACATCAACCAAACATGTCAAAGAGTTATTTTTTTATTTTCTTGCTCAAGCAAGTGGCACTGAAAGTTGTTAGTTTGCACCATTGCAGGCTGTACTGTGATATTGTCTATCCATCTTACTCTTGGTCTTTCTTAAGTTCTTCATTTAGATCATCAACAGTTATAGATGTATAATGGTAGCTGGTTATGTTTCATTCACATGGGATGGCTGAACTACTTTATTTCTGTTTTTCTTTGTTTTTGATGCAGGGTACAGTTCTAACAATTTTTTTATGACATTCTGCCTTCTCTGACATCATCAGTTCTTTTTAAGAATGGTCATCTCATGCATTATGATCTTTCTTTCCTGTCATTTAGATAAGAACCATATTTGACACTGATGATAGAGATATAGAAATATCTGCTATTATCATTTGCTGGTTTTTTATTTGCAACTTCTGTATTTTCATTTTAAACGATTATGATAGTTGGTTTTTTTCATCACTAATTTTTATTTCTGAGATCATATTTCTATATCTTTGTTTTATCTTCCATCCTTTGTGAAACTACTTTCGGTTATTTGAATTCTAGGGCCTGATTTAACTTGGTACCATTGGCGTGAATGTTTTTTGTTTGTTTAGGTGCGCCAACTTTATATCTCTAGTGAAGTCTGGAGGGATTGAATTTTGCGTGTATATCACTTTTCCTGTTTTTTTCCACACCAACAGCCATGTTCTCAGGTGTCTCTCACCATACAGGCTGATATTCTTTCACTTCATATGTACTCTCATTTTTTTTCACTGAGAATTTTGAAATTTTTTAGTTGATTTTTTGCTATCAATTTTTCCCAGGCAGATGCCATTTCTGACCTACTCTTTTCTAACTGCCAAGTCTTCTTTAACATGCTCAGAGTGTGCGTAGTACCTCCTGTTCTAAGCACTTTTTTTTTAGAGGACTAGATATCAAATCTCACTATTCACTGACCAGAGGAAAGTGAAGCCACAAAGAAACCAAGGATTTGAAGAGAAAAATTTCCAGCAATTGTGTAAATTCTGCAGGACTCAAACATGGGATCTTCTTACCATGATAAAAAGCTATTGTACAACAATGTTTCTGTTGTGAAAAAGTTTCCATCACTGCTATTTAGTACAGATCTTTGTATTTGGAAGTGAGGCATGGACAGTAAGTAAACAGACAAAAGGAACAGACATCACAGAGATGTGGTTTCTCAGGAAAATGATGAGAGTTCTCAATGCAGCCAAAAAATAAATAATGAATAGATACTTAATGAGGCCCAGCGCTCAAAGAAAATTTCTGACTTTACACGAGAAATAAGCAATAAAACTATATTTTGCCATGTGCTAAAGAGAGAGTAATAGGAACACACAGTGATCACAGGCAAAATATTGGAAAATAGATACCATTGATGACAGAGAGAGATGTACTGAATAACCAAACATTAAGGCATGGCAAACTATTGTCATTGAAATCATAATATTCCATGCAGGAGACGGTGGAAAGATGTGATCAAAGCACAAGCCAGCAAAGCACATGATGACTGCAGAAAATAGGGGTGTCTTCACTTATCAACTATCATTGTTTAGTTTTACACAACTTCCTTATATTCTCTCCAGGTAGTGGATGGATACTTTGTACATTTTTTTTCTCCTGACTTACCAACATTGCCCAAGGACATTGTTTTTGTTCTGGATGTGTCAGGATCAATGGAAGGTGAAAAGATTCAGCAACTGAAAGATGCCATGATGAGAATCCTTGATGATCTACAACCTATTGACAGATTTAGCATCATAACTTTCAGGTTTGCAACTTTGTGTTGTTTTAAATTTTTTTATTTTGATTTAATGTTTCAATGTTGGCACCAACAAAAAGCCCCAGAAGACTGGCAATTGGCAATCATTGTACCAATATGGAAAAATAAAGGTAGCAAGAGAGACTGCAATCAATATAGAGGTATATCTCTTCTCAATCATGTAGAAAAGGTTTACACCAATATTATTGATAAAAGGCTGAGACCAATAATAGAACTACAGTTAAGCGATTCTAAAATGGGGTTCTGAAAAAACAGAATGTATTGATGCTTGATTTGCCCTAAAACAGCTAGCAGAAAAGACGACAGAACACAATTAAAATTTGTACACAGCTTTCATTGACCAGGAGAAAGCATTCAACAGAGCAAATAGAGAACAACTGTGGGAGATACTGATAATATACAGAGTAAGCCAACATCTAACCAACCTAATTAAAAGTCTGTACATCAACAGCTGCTGCTGCACGGTAAGAACAGCAACAGGCTACACAGACCACTTCGAAGTTAGATCTGGAGTAAGACAGGAACTATCTCTCCTTTCAGTCTCTTTCCTTTCTCCCCCCCCCCCCCCCCCCAATTGTTTATTACATACATGGACTTTACATGCAAGTTAGTCAACCCATCAGAGACAGAGGAGATCAATGAGCTTCTATTTGCAGAAAATCAAACACTAATACGTTAAAAAGTAGAAGACCTACTAGAACACGTAAATAAACTCAATGGCACTGACACAAATACAACATGAAAATCAACAAAACACAAGTCATGAATATCACAAAAGAGAAACAGAAAAACAACAAAACTATAGAAGTCAGATAATAAAAATAAGTACAGGAACTTAAATACCTAGGAAGTCTACTGCCAAATGACAATTTACAAACAGCAGAAATAGACTCAAGATGCAACAAAGCTTGTCAAATCATTGGACAAAAAATAACCACCACTATTTTCCAACAAGGGAATAACTCTAAAGGCAAAATAGGCACTCTTCAATAGAATCTTCATCCCAACGTTGTGCTACCAATGCCAGTCCTAGAATCTAGATGCAAGAGCAATAAGAAAAATAACCTCTACTGAGATGAAATGTGTTAGACGAATGACAGGAAACAGCCTGAGAGATAAGATCATATTTGAAGACCTGAGAAAAAAGCTAGGAATAACCCCCGCCATAGAATATATAAAGAAACAACAGGTAAAATGGTTTAGCCTCATGATAAGGCAGAAAGATCAAAGCATAACACAAGCCTTCAATAAACATTGCTAAAACACCAGACCCAAGAGCCGACCATGAAAAAGATGAATTAACAGAATATTAGAAACACAAGGAAACATAACTGAAACAGGGGCAAACAGAAGAGCAAAGGACCACATATTATATCTCCCCTCATTGCTGAAAGGCAAATGAGAAAGGAAAGGAGAAGAAGAATGTTATTTGTTATTCTTTCATTTTTAACTCTTGAAGCAGATTTTCTTTTCAAAATGTTTTTCTTTAATCAATATAAAATAAGCAGTAAAAAAATAATCAACATGGATGTTAAATTGCGCCCATGTATTGCCAGTACCCGAAAGGGGAGCAAAGAATTGTACCTCTGTTCCCTACTATGTATGTTCGTAAGAGGCAACTAAGGAGAGTTGGGCATAGGACTGGCTATCCCATAGTGTAAAAAATTAAACCGCAAAACTTCACAAAAATGGACAAGTCAAAGAAAAGAAAAAAGTAAATCCGCCATCCAGGAAAGATAAGGGCTCTGTGTGTAAGAGATGTATGATGCAATCTGGAGAAAGTCGCAAGGAGTCCAGGTCACCAACTCACCTTTTGTCTACAAGGAAGGCATCCAGAATTGGCACCTGCAAGGTACATATTCTAAATGAGCAAGGAAAAGCTGCATAAATAGCAGCAGAAATGACAAATCAGAAAATAGATATTTTTAGGAATGTGTGAAACAAGACGGTTAGGGGCATAAAGGATAAAACTAAACATCGGAGAGATCATTTTATCATCAAGACACTAGGAATCTGCAGCTCAACAAAGTGAAAGGGTGGCAATAATGTTATCAAGGGAAGCACAGAAAGCACTGACAGAATGGGAATAGTAGTAGGGCCAAGACTAATAAGAGCAAAAACAACAAAAAAAAACAATAAAAATGCATATTATCTATCCAATGCTATGCACCAACCCATGAAAAGAAAGATCAAGTTAAAAATGAATTCTATAGTTGTAATGTCAGGTGGATGGAAGACGAGCCAAAGATATTATATTCTTGATAGGAGATCTAAATACAAAACTAGGATCAGACAACCAAGTCATCAAACAGATCTTGGGAAAACATGAACTTAGAAAAATGAATAAGAATGGAGAGATATTCGTGAACTTCTGTGCTCTTAATCAAATGAGCCTAGGAGGAAAAATATTTCAACATAAAAAAAATACATAAAGATAATCGGTGTCACAAGATCATGGAACAGAGAATCAAACTGACAACATATGTATTAATAAAAAGTTTAAGTGATCCTTACATGATTAAAAGTATGTAGAGGAGCAGATGTGGCTTCAGATCATCACCTTATGTTAGCCAAACTTAAAATTAAGCTGAGAAGATATACTACAACACATAAAGATAGACAGTATTTCAAAGTAGGGTTTCTTAAAGAGCAAGGAATTAAAGATAAATTTGCAGTCACAGTATCAAACAAATACCAAATCCTCCAACAACTAGAAAATACAATAAATATAGAAGATCATTGGAAACAGGTAAAAGATATATGGAAGGAGACAGGTGAAGAAACACTGGGGAAAAGAGAACATCAGAATAATGCACGGATGACAGCAGAAATCCTGGAGAAAATTAAAGGAAGAAAGAAAGAATAAGAAAGTAGACATAAATAAAAGCAAAACAAGAAGTTTTAAAGCCTAGGCACAGGAAACTTACACAGAAGTGAACAAAGAAGTGAGAAGATACATTATAAGGGATAAGAAGAAATATATAGATGAACTAGCTAAAGAGGCAGAGGAGGTGCAAACAAAGAAAATATGAAAGAACTGTACAACAGTACACACAAAATTAAGCAGAAATACAAACAGATCAATACCTTTATTAAAAATAAAAAAGGAAACCTGTTTAGTAATATAAGGGAACAAATAAAGAGACAGAAAGAGCACTTAGAAGAACTCTTGAACAGACTCGGTCCAAATAACCCTCCAGCGATACTACCAGCAGAGGAAGTGTTGCACATCAAGTGTGGAAAGCCAGGCAAGGAAGAAATAATGAAAGTGCATCAAGTTATTAAAAAATGGCAAAGCCACAGGACCAGATGAAATTCCTTCAGAAGCCATCAAAGCAGATGTTAACACCTCTACCAAGATGTTACATAAACTACTAGATAAAATTTGCGAAAGGGAAGAAATACATAAAGACTAGAAAGAAGGTTATATGATCTAACTACCAAAGAAAGAAAGCTTACAGGAGTGCACAAATTATAAGGAAATTATGCTACTATCAGTGCAAGGAAATAATACTAAGCAGAAGGAGAGACTAAAAGAGGCTATAGAGAAACATTTGAGAGATGAACAAACAGGTTTTAGGAAAAACTGATTATGCGCTGATCAAATGACTACCTTGTGTATCATCATCATCATCGTGTGCCCTCTCCGCAACGAAGGTTGGCTACCATGGATCGCCATTCTACTCTGTTTCTTGCTTTGATGGTGCAGGCTGACATAGATTGACTTGTCCATCTTTTGATGTTACTCGTCCATGTTAGTCTTGGTCTGCCTCTGCCTCTTTTGCCTTGTATTTTTCCTTCCAATATTACTTTTAGTAGGCTGTTGTGTCTTTTAACATGCCCCAAAAATTTAATTTGTCTTGCCTTAATTGTGTTCAGCAGTTCTCTTTTTATTTTCAGTTGTTTTAAAACTTCATCGTTTGTTGTCTTTTGTTTCCATCCAATTTTGCCTATTCTTCTATAAATCCACATTTCAAAGGCTTCAATTTTCTGTTCTGTTTTCTTGTCTAATGTCCATGTTTCTGCACCATACAGGAATATTGAGAAGATGTAACATTTTGCCATTCTTAGTTTCAGCCCTGCTGATATTTGTTTTGTGGTTAGTATATTTTTCATGGCATTAAAATTACTTTTTGTCATACCTATTCTTTTGTTTATTTCAGCTTTGCATTTTCCATCATTGGTTATAGTATGTCCTAGGTAGTTGTAACTCTGGACTGTCTCCAGCTGTGTTCCCTCAACTGTGATATTTAATTATAGGTCTTGAGAATTTTCTTTGTTTATGATCATAGTTTTAGTCTTTTTGATATTCATTTCTAGTCCATATTTTTTACTCGTTGTGTTTATCACATTAAGCAATTGTTGTAGGTCTTTAGGATTTTCTGCTAGTAGAACAGTATCATCAGCATATCTCAGGTTGTTGATTATCTTTCCATTAATGTTTAGACCTGGTATCTCTGAGATGTTTTTAAAGATTTGCTCAGTGTATAGATTGAACAAGCTTGGTGATAGGATGCATCCTTATCTTACTCCTCTTTTTATGTCCATGGGTGTAGAGTTCTCCTTGTTATATCTTAGTATTGCTGTTTGCTCCCAGTACAAATTACATATTAGTCGTATGTCTGCGTCGTCTAGATTTATATCCTTTAGGCAGTCTATGAGTTGGTTATGGTGTATTCTATCGAAAGCTTTGGTGTAGTCTATAAAGCAGGCATATATTGGTTTGTTTACTTCTGTGTACTTTTCAATCAATGTTCTCATGCTGAATATGGCTTCTTTTGTCCCACTGTTTTTCTTGAATCCAAATTGTTGCTCCTCTAATTCAGTATTGATTTTATTCTGAATCCTTCCCTGTATAACTTTTAGTAACATTTTTGTTACCTGGCTCATTAGGCTTATTGTTCTGAAGTCACTGCATTCAACTGCACCATTCTTTTTAGTCAATGCAATGAAAGTTGATGTTTTTAGATCGTTTGGTATGTATCCTGTATGGTATATGTCATTGCATATGTCTGTTATCACTTCGACGCCAAACTCTTCTAGAGCCTGTATCATCTCTATCTGTATATTGTCAGGCCCTGCTGCTTTTCCCTTTTTCATTGTTTTTATGGCTTTTTCTACTTCGGATTTCAGGATTTTATAGTTGTATGTACATTTTATGTCTGGCTTTTTGTCCCTTTCGTCATGAAATAATTCTGTTATATATTCTTGCCATCTATCTATTATATCTTTGTTGTCTGATAGCATTCTTCCCTCTTTGTTTGCTATACATCCGATTCCTGCAGCTTTTTTGTCTTTATTCGTCATTCTCTTTATTTCTGTGTGCATCTCTCTTAGGTTTTGTTTACTTTCCATAGTTTCGATTTCTAGACATCTTTGGTTGAGCCAGTCTTCTTTTGCCTTTTTGCACATTCTCCGTATTTCGTATATCCTTGTATCTGGCAGTGTTTTTCGCTTGTCTTCTTTCTTCCATTTTTTCTAATATTTTGTCTGTTATCCATTTTTGATTTTTGTTACTTTCCTTTTTGGGCAAGGTGTTGTAGGATTCTTGCATGCTGTTTTTTGTGCATTGCCATTTTGTTGTGACTTTTTCCTCAGGATTTTCTCTTCTGTACTGCTCAATCCCCTCTTCTAGTAGCTTCTGATATGTGTTCTTTACTTGTACAGTATGAGTTTCTTGTACATCTTTCTGGTTTAACGCTGTTATATCTATTGGTGTTGCTGCATTAGTTTTTTGTTTGTTTCTCTTTAATTTGATTTTCATTTTTATCATTACAGGATTGTGGTCTGAATTTATATCTGCTCCTGGGTAGGTTTTGGCTTTCTTGACGCTGTTCCTGAATCTGTCTTTTATCATTATGTAATCTATTTGATTTCTCTTCTTGTCTCCAGGGCTTTTCCATGTGTATAATTTCCTTTTCTCTTGCTCAAAGAAGGTGTTGCATATTATCAGTCTGTTTTCTTCGCAAAATTGTATTAATCTTTCTCCTCTGTTATTTCTTTTTCCTAGACCATGATTTCCTATTATGGTCTTATATTTACCTTTTCCTATTTTAGAGTTCATATCGCCCATAATAATCAAGACGTCTGATGATTTCACTTGCTTCATAACTGTGTTTAAATCTTCATAGTATGCCTCTATTTGTTCATCTGTATAGTCTTGAGTAGGTGCGTATGTCTGTAATATTGCTATGTCGAATGGTTTTGCCTTCATTCTTATTAGTATATTCCTATCATTATATGTCAATTGAGTATTTATATATTTTTGTAGTTCTCGTTTTATTAGAATGCCTACTCCTCTTTGATGTTCTTTTGTGTTTCCTGAATATATAAATGTATATTTATCACCTTGTATGTATCCGCTTTCCTTCCATCTTGTTTCCGAGATTCCTAAGATATCTATGTTTAGTCGTTCTGCTTCTACCATAAGATTTTCTAGTTTTCCTTGTTGGTATAAGGTCCTAACATTCCATGTAGCTATTTTTTAATTCGTTCTTAATACAGTAGTTAGAATTTCTCTCCATGGCTTTCTTTGGATTGTTACGTGATGAGGCTCCAATCTCTTTCACGGTGGTCTGCCATTTTCGCCTTTCGTGTTCTGAAAATGCCTCATGTGTACCACACACTTTGCTGTTTTCGCTTTCTGGGCCGTTGATTATATACCTTGTGTATAATAGTTAAAAAAGCTTAGAACTCAGATTCATAGATTATGAATCAGCATTTGATAGTTTAGACAGAGGAATCCTTTGCATGTTGCTGAGTCATTATGATATCCCCGTAAAGTTTATTAACCTAATAAAAACAATGTATGAAGGAATGGAATGTAGTGTGGTGCATGAAAGACAGCTGAATAGAAGTATTTGAAATAATAATAAGAGTAAGGCAGGGATGTCTTTTATCTCCATTTTTTTTTCTACTGGCCATAGATTGGATTATTAAAATAACTCAGAACAATAGAATTGGAATCCAGTGGTCACTAACCAAGCAACTTGATGATTTAGACTTTGCTGATGACATAGCTCTCTTATCATATAATCATTAACAGATGCTAGATAAAATGAGCATACTTGATGAGAGATCACAACAGCTGAGATTGAAAATAAATAGAAATAAGACCAAATTTATGAGAATTAATACTGTTGGAAAGCTTTCACCATTGTTAAGACATCCAAACATTTCTATGCCAGCTAAACAACAAATGATAAATAGCATCTTCATACCAACTGTGCTATGAAGGTCAAACATGGACCCTTTCTAAATCCCATTTAAGAAAGATCAATACATGTGAGATGCGTTGCTTGAGAAAAGTAACAAACAACACAAGAAGAGATAGAATACCAAATGAAACCATAAGAAAAATAGTAGGAACAAAACCCTGCCAAGAATATATAGAACAACAACAACTTAAATGGTTTGGCCACCTGGTCAGAATGAATCCTCACCAATCACCATCAAGGGCGTTCTTCTCGAGAATGCATGGAAAAAGACCAAGAGGAAGACCCAGAAGAAGATGGATAGACGCAGTGACAGAGACATGTAACAACAAAGGAAAATCACTAATTCAGACAATTCGAGCAGCACAAGAACGACAAATGATATAAACCACGACACCTTTTAGGTATCAGTGAAAGAAAAAAGAAGAAGATGGATAGATGCAGTGACAGAGACATGTAACAACAAAGGAAAATCACTAATTCAGACAATTCGAGCAGCACAAGAACGACAAATGATATAAACCACGACACCTTTTAGGTATCAGTGAAAGAGAAAAGAGGAAGAAGAAGAATACTGTTGGAAATACCCAAATCACAGTAAGAGAAATGCCTCTACTAGATGTACAATCTTACATATATCTGGACATAATATAGACAAAAAAAAGGAGAAAAAGAGACATACCAAAATAAGGATACAAAAAGTAAGAGGAGCCTTTGTTGCACTAGGAAACATATGAAAATCCAAGTAAATTATATTAAACTCTTTCCGTACATTTCTACACAACATGCAGACTTTAGTCACGTATGTTTAGCTGCACAATATGTCACTCTTAGTTTGATTAGTGTAAACTTTCATCAAACCATATTCTATTTATAAGTCTTGTATCATCTTGGTATTGGTGAAATCTAATTCCTTGTTTACTTCTCTAAAAATTCATATATGATATATTAAGTGTTAGATAAATATAAACATGTAGACATATATTTAAAACCATGAAAAATTTTGTCTCTGAAACTCTACCACTGAATTGATGAAAACTTTCTGTACTGAAAGAGTTAAATACAAAAATAAAAATGTTCACTCCAATGTTAAATCTGTCCTATTATATGGAGAACAACAAAAATGACAATCATGAAGATACAGAATATGCCTTCATCAATGGATGCATGTGCAGAATAAAAGGATGGAAATGGCAAGACAAAATCACTAACGTAGAGTTATGGAAAAGTAACAGTCAAATACTAGTAGACAAAGTGATACAATGAAGATGCTAGGGCACACAGCAGAAGTCAACTGAGAATAAATATTACATGACAGGCCCTTTTTTGGAAAAAGGGGAAAAGACAAAGAGGAAGACCAAAATATTCTTGGAGAAGACATATGGAAGCAAATATATAAAGATGATGGGGAAGACATGGAATGATCTCAAAAGAATGGTAAGAAACAGAACGGGTTGGAAAGTGTTTGTTGAAGACCTATGCTCCACAGGGAGTTCAATGGAAGAAGATGTTGAATTAAGTCTTTATAATTAATATCCAGTTTGCATCTTTATTTTCTTCTGTTTTGCTTTGGGTATATTTTTCTGAACTCTTGTTGAATAGTTATTTCAGTTTATTTTCCATGTCATCCTTTTATTTGATGGATGTACTCTCTATATAAAGAAATCTGTATTTTTTTCATCTTGATTTATTTGAATTGATTAGCTCTTTCTGGGAATATCAATCCATAATTTTATTGATTTTAGATATAATATGTGCACATTCATAGCTTGCTCTTCTCTAACATAATTATTATCTCTAACATATAATGCAATGGGGAGCATGAACTAGGTGATCTGCTGTTGCCCTGGCAAGATCAATGACCTACAGCTGATCAAGACCTCACTTTGCCTTCCAATTTGGCTCCCTGATTACAATCTGCATTAAAGCAGACTAAGTGTGGGACTAATGAGATAAGGACCTTGAGCAATACTTGGCTTTTTTTAATACAAAAGATCTAGTATTGCATTATTTTTAGATAGACAAGATCCAACTTCATCAGCAGTTCCCAGAAAATCAAGAAAGCCATTGCAGCTTGTCACATCACCATCCTTGTTCTAAGAACTAATGGCTCTCCTTGACTTTGTGACATTACATCAACATTCAATCTAATGTTGTGAAGTACCAAAGTTTTTAATATTATTTTTAACACTGTTTAATAGGTATGTCCTTGGAAATATCCGGTTCAGTTTTTTATTCTGCAGCATAATGGGGCCACTAAAATGTTCAACATTGGCTAAATGAAATAAGGCTAGATGTTGCATGCACTAATTTTCATAACGTCTGTTATGTTAATTCTACCTGAAGTGAATTTTATCATGTATAAGTTAATAGATTGGCATATTCTTCTTCTGCAATCATGACTTATTCAGACTGGGATTCTGGATTCTCTTATGAAGTCTGTTGTCTGTTTCAAGGATATCATCACACACCAAACAGTTTCTCTTCCAAAATAATGGGTGGGCCACATTTTTCTACTCAAGTCTGTGTTCTGGTGGGGCAGTCTTGTAGAAAGTGTTTTTCTGTCATATTTGCAGTGTTTTTCTGTCATATTTGCTAGGCTGCAGTGGCACAAACTGGTGGTACCTAATTTATATTAACATATAATTAACACAGTAGTTTTCTCACTAATTTATATTAATATATAATTAACACAAAACACTTAAACTCAAAATCTCAGGCACAAAATACAACATGAAAATCAACATCAAGAAAACAGAAATCATGAATGTCAATAAAAATAAACAGAACATCAACATAACTATAGAAGGCAGACAACTAAAATAAGTACAGGAATTCAAATACCTAGGAAGTCTAATGACAAACGATAATTCTCAAACAGCAGAGATAGAATCAAGATGCAACAAAGCTTGTCAAATCATCAGACAGTTATCACCACTATTGTCCAACAAGGGAATAACTCTAGAGGCAAAACGAGCACTATACAATACAATCTTCATCCCAACGTTGTGCTACCAATGCCAGACCTGGACCCTAGATGCAATAACAATAAGAAAAATAACCTCTACAGAGTTGAAATGTGTTAGACGAATGACAGGGAACAGTCTGAGAGATAAGATCAGAAATGTAGAACTGAGAAAAAAGCTAGGAATAGCCCCTGCCTTAGAATATATAAGGAAACAACAGATAAAATGGTTTGGCCACGTGACAAGGCAGAAAGAACAAAACACAACACAACGAGCCTTCAACAAATGTGAGAACACCAGACCCAAGGGTCGACCACGAAAAAGATGGGTCGATGCAATATTAGAAGCACTAGGAAACATAACAGCAGCAGAGGCGAACAGAACAGCAAATTACCGCAAATTATATCTCCCCTCGACGCTGAAAGGCAGATGAGGAGGAAAAGAAGAAGAAGATATAATTAACACAGTAGTTTTCTCACTCAGTAGGTGCACTTTTTAATATAATAGTAGTAGTAGCCTCCGTGAGTCATAGTTGATTATGGATTTATCAGCGCCCCTAGAAATGTTATTTTTTTCTTTTCTTTTGTCATGTGCTCTCTTTCTCTATGAATCTGTCTGCTTTCTGTTTGAGGTGAACCTTTAGAGTGTGTCTCCAGAGATTGCGGTCTGCAGCTTTGTCTTCCCATGCTGCAGGGTTTATGTTCAGAGTCTTCATGTCACATTTACACACATCTATAAATCGGAGTTTTGGGCGCCCCCTAGTTCTTTTACCATCTGCCAGTTGTCCATAGAGTATATCTTTTGGTATGTGGCCATCTTTCATACGGTGTACATGGCCAAGCCAGCATAACCCACGTTGTTTGAGCAGCGTGTAGATATTCAGGAGGCCTATACAAGTCATGACATCCATGTTTGTCACTTTATCCTTCCAGGTGATTCCAAGAATGCGGCTTAGATATTGCATATGGAATGCATTTAGTCTTCTCTCCTGCTTAACATAGGTTGTCCCAGATTCGCTGCCATATAGGACACTAATTATGCAGGCATTGTATGGTGCGGCTTTTGTTTTATATATCAGTTTGCTGTTTTGACAGACATGCCTAGAAAGATGGGCAAAGGTGGTAGCAGCTTTACCAATACGAGTGTCAATTTCTGTATCTAAAGATAGTCTGTCGCTGATGATGGACCCCAGGTAGTTATACTGCAGCACGATATCAAGTTTATAGTTGTAGATAGAGATTGCAGGTCAAATTTTCGCAGAAATTGTCCTTGGTTTCATATGAAGAGCACAAGATTGCGGCGTATACGCTTATAAAGGTAACTGGTCCTGCTGTTGTATTGAGGCGAAGTGTTAGTATCCATTCTGATGCATTCTGACCGAGTGTGACCAGACCTTTTAGAGATTTTTTCACAGCAAATCCCACACCATGTTCTCTGATATCGTCGCTGCTCTTTCCTTGCCAAAAGGTCGCGTAGTCCACCTCGTTCAGCATGCCTGATCCTGCCAAACGAGTCTCTTGAAGTGCGGCTATATCCACCTGAAGTCTTTTCATTCATTATTGATTATGGCTGTCTTTCTTGGCGTCGTTTATATCACGCAAATTGTCAGATAGGCCAGTTTATATTGTGCAGACGTTCCAGCAACCCAAACGTAGGTTGAGTTTCTTAGTTGTTGGTTTCACTTGTGGCAGGTGTGGATGGTAACCTGTTGACACCAAAATGGCAATTCTGGAGTGTCCTCTCCAGGGCGCGAGCTTGGGCAGAAAAAGAAAGAGACAAGTTGCTGCCCGTGCATCATGTTTCTTCACTTTTTAATATAATACTACAATATTATGTGAGTTAATGGTAATTATTCTGTTGCCATTGTATTTACTCTTTTCTCCATTTCAACTCCTTGTAGAACATTGATCTTCAACAAACACTTTCCCAGCCGCCTTATTTCTGGCAATTCTTTCAAAATTGTTCCGTGTCTTCCCCATTCTCCCTGCTTTGCCTCCACCTGTCTTCTCCATTTATATTTTGGTCTTCCTCTTTCTTTGTCTCCTCCATTGGGGATTCCAACAAAGGGTTTGCCATGTAATACTCTAAATTAGCCTCCTCACTGTGTTCTATCCAGCACCATCACCTTTGTTGTATCTCTTTGTCCACTGGTATTTGACAGGTACCTTCCCATAGGTCTATGTTAGGGATTTTGTCTTCATCCTCTTATTCTGCACAAATATCCATTAATGATAGTCTGTATCTATGTGATTGCCACTTTTGTTATCCTCCATATTTCACACTGGCAGGACATACTAACCAACCTAACAGTCCTACGTCGTGCTAAGACCCTAACAATCATGTCAATGCTCCGAAATCGAAGGTTAAGATGGCTGGGGCATGTCCAGCGAATGGAAGAAAACCGTATTTCTAAGCAAATACTATATGGTGAACTAATACATGGAAAGAGACAAATTGGCAGACCTAAACTACGATATAGAGATATCAGTAAATCATCTCTGAATGACTTCTCCATCTGTGAAAATGACTGGGAACATCTCGCAAGAGACTCATGGAGGTCCTGTGTAAGGTATGGCAATATATCATTTGAGGCTGTACCATGACAGAACATGGAAGGGAAAAGACTCATGAAAAAAGATGGAAAACCCTGTGGATCAGTGGGCCTGACTTGTTCCTTCTGTGGCTGATTGTGTTTGTCAAACATTGGTAGAATCAGCCATGAAAGAAACAAAACCTAAAAAAATGCACAATAGCTTCAACAAAACTGTCTGATAAGACGAAAAGGGCCATATATATTTCATAGCCATGTAAAAGGGCTGATTTAACATAGGAGTTGAAAATATTTTTATTTTTGTATTTAAGCTAATTGTTGCTATTGTATAATCATAATTAAATGCATTGCATATGATCATGTCTCTCCACAACTTTCTTTCTGTGTAGTTGCTTACCAATTCTGCTCTTTATTTCCTACCATGCTATTCTCTTAAGGTGCATCATATCTTTATTTTTGGTTTCCATTCACCTCTTCTTCCCTCACTTTTTCAGGTCCAGTTGTTGTTAAAATGGGGTGTGTGTGCGTGCATGTGTGTATTTAGAGGTAAATCATCAGCATCTGAACAGGAAGGTCATTGGTTCAACTCCTGGCCACAGACATTTGGAAAATTTATCTTTGAATCTGTTTCTGTGTACTGGTTTCCTTGATTTATCCTCCTTGGTCTTTGGGTAGTGAGATCTGATGTCTAACCCACTTGGATAATGACAAAGAAGGCTCCATGTGTACTCTCTGTACATTAAAAAAAAAAACCCCTTCGAGGTTAAAAGTTAAAAAGAGTAGGCTAAAATCTGTCCAGGCAAAAATTTTGAATTTTGAAATCTACCTTTGTTGAATATGGATGTGTCAGACCAAAAGTCACAGATATTGCAGCTTGCCATAAATTAGCAACAACATGCACCCACACATTTAATGGGTGAACGCTAAGAAGAAAAATGAAGCTGTTCTGTGGTAACCTTCAATATTCTGCTGTAAAATCACATCTCTGTGGTCTCCTAAAGTTTTCTTCTTTGTTACCAAATTGTCCAGGATTCACTAACAAATGCCAGTCAGACCTGACATAATTGTTATTGTATAGTAACATTGTTTTTCTCCCGTTTGGTGTATGTTTTACTTCTAACGTGGGGATGGACTGTGATTGCCGATATTTAAGTGGAATATGATTTATTCTTCTTTGTGTTGTGTGTTCGCGGTTCGATACGCAAGCACATGGTTTGACAAAAATGTCAACGGAAAAACGGGTATGTTCAACCCTTATGTGAAAAGTCTGTGACGGTGGATGGAGGCGGAGGAATCAAGAATGATCAACGGCCCAGAAAGCGAAAACAGCATACCAGTCCAGAGGAAGCCATGGAGAGTCGGAGAAATTCGAAAAAAAAATATGGACTAGATATGAATATCAAAAAGACTAAAACTATGATCATAAACAAAGAAAATACCCAAAACCCACAAGTGGATATCAAAATTGAAGGAATAGACCTTGAGACAGTTCAGAACTATAACTACCTTGGACATACTATAACCAGTGATGGAAAATGTACAACTGAAATAAACAAAAGAATAGGAATGGCAAAAAGTAATTTTAATGTCATGAAGGACATACTAACATCAAAACAAATAACACCAGAGCTAAAACTAAGAATAGCAAAATGTTACATCTTCTCAATATTCCTATATGGTGCTGAAACATGGACATTAGACAAGAAAACAGAACAGAGAATTGAAGCCTTTGAAATGTGGATATATAGAAGAATAGGTAGAATTGGATGGAAGGAAAAGAAAACAAATGACAAAGTCTTAAAACAACTAAAAATGAAAAGAGAACTTCTGAACACAATTAGAACAAGACAAATGCGATTCTTAGGCCATGTTAAAAGACACAACAGCCTACTGAAAGTGATCCTGGAGGGGAAAATACAAGGTAAAAGAGGCAGAGGCAGACCAAGATTAACATGGACGAGTAACATCAAAAGATGGACAAATCAACAGATGACAACCTGCACCATCAAAGCAAGAGATAGAGCAAAATGGCGCTCCATGGTAGCCAACCTTCGTTGCGGAGACGGCACTCAATGATGATGATGAACATTGTTTATTTTTAAAGTTCTTGTACATGATCAAAATGAAATAAATTTGCAGCACACTTTTAATGTTTGTGATTCTAAATTCAAAATATATTCCCACAGCTCATATGTGAATGAGTGGAGAAGTCAGCTTATCACAGCCAGCAAACACAACATTGATGAAGCAAAACAATTTATTCGGTCAATGCTTGCTGATGAATGTGAGTATTTAAAGTAGCTTTGACATTTGATACCAGTATATACCTATTTGATACCAGTGTATACCTATTTGATATCAGTAAACCTATTATGACTGATGCCTGAAAGTCCAGCAGATAAAAATAAAAGAATGCACTATTTCAAACTGACTTCTCTTTTCCAATACAAAAAGTGATAACTCAGAGTTACTGCCATGACTCGACAGCTTGTTCTGGAAGGGCACTGATGGTGGCCTAATTAACTGTCTCTGTTACTCTTTTGTTGAGCACCTTTGTTGTAGGTATGCAGCAGCGATTTTATAATGCCACAGTCACAATCATCAGAGGTTCCTAAATGTTGTGATCTGTTATGAGTCTGAGTATTATAATTAGTTCTTTTTTCTGTTGAGTAGAGAGTATGCATCAATCTCCTGGTAATTATAGACATCTGCATATGTATTTACTATTGTTAAATGTAATTATCTTGATATAACTTGTTAAGGCATTAATCAGTCACAATGAGCATTTAAATGTGAAGGAGAGTTGCACGACCAGGTTATTTATTAGAGAAAATGTGTATCATGTTTTCTTTAGATGCTAAAACAATTGGCTTATGCAATTACAGAAACCCATATGACTCACTCCATAATGCTAGCTGTCAGGTATCTTGTTGATTATCAAAGTCTACAAAACCTCTTCATGTTAGACAATTAAAATTCTTTCATTCGATATCCTTTTTTTTCACATTTGCCTGTTGTCATGATGTGATGACATATCCTTTTCCTCTTCTCATATTTCAAAGCTACAAAACTTATTTTTTTTTAAAAAACTGATTGCCAACATTCTTTTTATCCAGTCAAAAATCTACTCTTAAATGGAATATTTTTGCGTAACTTGTTTCAATACTTTTTAACTATATTCTGATAACAATTACTGCAATTATCAGGGCATGACCCAACACAGTGAGGTGTCTGGGCTGCTGATATCAGTTAATATGTCTACTGGAGAATATATATATATGTATATATCACAATCTATTTGCAAACAAAATGTTTAAATAGTTATCATATTCACAAATGAACTAGGGGAGAGGGAGGGGAGCAATGTAGAAAAAAAGGTTGAAAAATACTGGTATAGAATTGTATACTATAAATATTATTATATTAGTAGCTATATAAATATATAGATAACCCTACATAAATATACACAATTTTTCTGAGAAATCTAACAATTTAAATAAAAATTAAGAAAATTCTTTAAGAAAACTATACATTCACCAAAGAAATAAGCATAGTTGAAGAGAGAAAAAAGATTATTCCATTGGTTAAAAGAAAATGTTTATCCTTTTTTATTTCTTTCTGGTGTTCATCTGATGGCTTAAAAGAATTGATAGTCCTCCTCATCATCTGTCTATAAAAGGACTTTATCATTTTATATCCGACTATAAAAGGAAAGTTTAAGTATACACATAGAGCAGAGGCTTGCAGTAGAGCTGTGACATTTGTGCCATTCAGCCCAACACATCTGACTTCAGCAATGCATTTTTAAGTACCAGGTTGCTTTCCCCCTTAGATCCCGACTCACATGGCCAGACTAGACTGGTTAGTCTGTTTCTAGAGGCACTGCGAAGAGGTGGAGTTAGGGTCTGGATGGTGCAAACCATCAGCTTTGAGCTGCAGGCAACTCCCAGCACTGTTACTATCAGGCACCTTGCCTCCTAAAATGAACATTGATGTTTTATAGTCCCAACTGATGAATGAAGGATAACAAGCAAGGTGAATTACATGCTGTGAACAGAATATTGATGTCCTATGGGAGATATTTTTTGTCAATATTGAGAGAAAACTAAGAAAAACCTACCTTCAGTGAAGAAATAAACAAAGAAAATAGAAAATGATTGTTTTGACACCAATTTATTATTCTTTAAAAATTTAAATAAATATTGTAAAAATCCTATCAGAAAAATCTACATTGGGTGAACAAAACAAAGAGAAAAATGAAAAGAAATTGTGATTATTCCAATTCAATTTTTAGTTCACCAGCTTTTATCTCTGACGAAGTCCCTAGAGACTAGGAACTGAATTTTACGTGTTAATCCATTTTTCCCTGGCAGCCATGTGCACAGGGGTCCATCGCCGCACAAGCAGATAACTCTGACTTCGGAGGTACTCATATTCTTTCCATCGATGAGTAATTGACATTTCAAGCCTACCTTGCTGCTGAGGCATCTTGCCTCGAGACCAACCAGTCCCCAATCTTTTAAAAATATCTTTTAAATTAATTTAAATAATTAAAATAAATAACAATCTTTTACAAATTTTAATAAACATCAAGAAAATCCTTATAAACTGCTAAAATCAGTTAAAAAGCAAAGATTTTCTTTTTTAAATGCCATATAAAATACAAGATATAGTTGCTGGGAATTGAACCCATGCATTCAGTGAAGAAATAAAATAAGAAAAAGAGGAAAGAATAAATGATTATTGATTCTGGAGGCCAAGGCACATGACAGCACCAGAGATGAAGTTGTCAGCAAATCGTAGCTTATGGCTTGTGCCTGGATTGGTGAACCAGGTCCATCCAGGCCCTACTTCATCTCTTCATCGTATCTACAATAACATATTAACCAGTCTAGTCTGGCCAAGACAGTAGGAATCAAGAGAGAAGGCAACCCAGTACACAAAATGCCATGCTGAAGTTGGATGTTAAGCCGAAAGGCACAAATATCACAGTTCTACTACAAACCACAACACAAGGCATAAAAACCCACATAATGTCTTTTTAAGGGTGGATGACAAAAAGGTGTGATCCTTTAGTCATCAGCTGAACGTAAATAAGTGAACGAATTTCTACTCAAATTTATTGTCTTTTTAATTGAAATAATTATTGAGAAATCCTTTTAGAAAATCCTACATTCAGTAAACAAAGAAGAAATGACTATTCCAATTCAATTAATTTTAAAATAAATATTGAGAAACCATACTTTTGAAGAAGAAATAAACAAAGTTTTTTAAAAATCCCTGAAAAAATACAATATATATAGATGCAGGACTGAACATGGTGATTCATGCGAAGGAGGTGCTCTGTCAGATGAGCTACATTTTTTCTGGAGAAAACCAGAATTAAATAATAAAAGGAGTTTGGGGAAGATAATGATGTGCAGTTTATAAATGATATGGATAATGAGTTAATTTATAAAAAAGAGAGTAATTAATGTACAGACTACAATCTTCAATATATAATGAGCAGTTTGTCTATAGTTTAGACTTATCATAAGGTACACTGTAAATCCTGTGCAACATCTGAAGGTACTAGAAAGATACAAGCTGTAAGAAGATCTTTATATCTATTTTTAAAAAAAAACTTACAATTTATTATTCTAGCAGTTTATCATTTATTAAAACTTAATAAATTATTGAAAAGAGAGAGCAATCCTAAATATTTTAAATTTTAGTATGTACAATAAGCATTAATTAATAAAATCTTACATTTATAGTAATAACATTTAACTAAGTAACACTTATATTCATTATTTTAAAGAAATTCTAAGCTGTATGAAAATATAATGCAATAAGTTTTCTTCAGCTAAGAATCTCTACTGATAAACTGCTAGCATAATAAATTGTAAGTTTTTTTTATAGATATAAAGATCTTCTTACAACTTGTATCTTTCTAGTACCTTCAGATGTTGCACAGGATTTACAGTGTACCTTATGATAAATCTAAACTATAGACAAACTGCTCATTATAGTATGAATGTCTGCTATTTTTGTTTCTCTTGTCAGTGTTTTTCTTGCTATCTCTTGAAGAGAAATTCTTTTTCTTTTTCCTGTTTTTCTTTTTCATTTGAGGGATTGCTATATAATTCTCTGGTTATTTAATATCATTACATTACATGAACAACATATAACCACTTTCATTTCAATATAAATAAAACATTTGCTTGCATTGCATTTCTCTTATTTCTGCACTACTCTTAAATTTGTTCTATTGGATACAAAGTACTTTTATTGGACATTCATTTTGAAATGTATCTAGTTTGTTCTCTATATATTTGGTTAATTTCCTGCTTTCATATGAATAAACATATTTAAAGATGTTTAATACAATTGAGTAATCTAAATTTTGCTTTCATGCTAATATACATATTATAGCAAACTCTTCTTCTCTTTCTAAAGTGACTGACATCAATAGTGCCCTTCTGGCTGGCATATCAGAACTGCATACTCGTGAAGACAATCATCGAGTTGGCATGATTTTTTTTCTGACTGATGGACATCCAACAGCAGGAATTCAAGACGCTGATCAAATTGCAGCAAATGTCCTCAGTAACAATAGAAACATCTCATCTATTTTTGGCCTGGCTTTTGGTTCAAAAGCTGATTATAACTTACTGACAACAATCTGTGGGCAGAATTCTGGATTTGCAAGGAAGATCTATGAAGACTCAGATGCTGCTTTACAAGTTTCATCTTTGTATGAAGAAATTTCATCAGTTTCTGTGAAAGATATATCAATTAACTACCTACCAAGCAGTGTAGATGAAAACACAGTAACAAACACAAAGTTTCCTGTCATATTCAATGGCTCAGAAGTTATCATTAGTGGTAAGATGGCAAACAATGTGGATGTCTTTCAAATAGAAATTAAAGGCTTGCAGAAATCAGGACCACTGGACTTGACTTTGGAAGTGGATGATGTCAACAATCTAACCATTGATAAAAATGAAAATCTGAACACATTTTTTACAATGCCCCAGGATTCCTCTGGAATAGTGGAGAAAATGTGGGCATACACTACCGTCAAGCAGTATTTGAAAGAAGAAGAAATTATTGTGTCCAATGAAGCCAAATCTCAAGAGCTCAATAACAAGATTCTGCAGATCTCCTTGAAGGTTTGTACATGTGTCATGAAAAGTTATGATAGTGGTGTGCCCTGGTGAAGTAGATTGAAACAATTGAAATGGTTTCTGTTGTAGTAATGAGCAATTAGGAAGTTTGATAAATCATTCAATAATTTCATAAATAATACTGTTATGTTAAATATATAGAACCCTATAACACACAGTGTGGTGTATATGGAATATGGTGTTTGTGGTCAAACTTGTACGGCTATTTGTACATTTTTTAGATAATGTGAACAACACTCTGCCAGTTCTGTTTTTCATTCCCACAAATAAAAAAATCCCTGTTACCAATTTAAAAGTGGGTGAACCTAATGCAGGTTATACTGGACTTTACAGCAAAACTGTAACTTTATTTTCAATACATCAATTGGGATTGATCCCAATCCTTTTGTCCTGATTAAACAGGTTTACTAAGCACTTCTCTACTGTAGTTCCCAGTTATCCTAAATAAAAATGTCGGTCCCCTTTTTTGTTATGGAATATATTTTACATCATTGAAATTATGGTAATGTCCTAGTTTAGCATCTTTCTATTATCAAGTGATCCCCCTTGATTGGCCGCTCTTATTTTTTAGTGTATCAAGTGCTTCTAGTTTTTGTGCATTTAATTTTATTTTTTCAAAAAGGTTTAGGCTTAGGGTATTTCTAACCCAGGGGTCTTCTAATGACAGATTAGAAAATTACTGTATACAATGCAAGGGGATGTTACTCTGAACAGAAAAACACTAAATTAGGACATTACCAAAATTACAGTATCATGAGTTGTAACTTGCAGCAAAATACATTTATAAGAAGTTGATGGTTTCAGGATAATAATGTAATTGATTCAACAGATATCATTAAAACCATTTTTCTTTTTAAATACAGATAGTAATAAGCATTTAAATTATGTTTTGGAGAAATGAACTGCAAACATCTTCCATACTTCTTCAGTACAAATTCGTGGCTCCTTTAACATCAATGGTTGTGACAAAACCAGAAAGTCCTGAGAAACAAATAGAGTCTGGATTAGAAGATGCATATGACCATGTGCAAGATTCAGCAGCAAGGTATCAGCCATCTCCAGTGCAACCTCAGGGTAAATTTTTCTCTTATTCAAACTGGGAAGCTGTAAATTAGTTAAACGCAAAGGATATTTAGTAACATTTAATATCATAGGGACTTCACCATACTAGACCATAGTACATAGAAGGGGAGGGTGGGGAGTGTACATCTCTTCCTTACTACTATTACTGTCCTCACTTCATTTAGTCAGGCATCCATTTTATTTTTCAGTTATGTCGGCTTAAGAGCATCAGGCTGAATTGAACTTGCAGTTTGTCACCAAACTACAGTGTTATCCACCATGCTACAGACATGCAATAGAAAACGTTTTTTAAAAATAATATTAGTCTCATTGGCAACGGGGGCTGAGGGTGATTTCTTCCTCTCCCCATAATTTTGTATATGTAAGTGCAAATAAAAAATATGTTTATAGTATTTTTATTTAGCACCACTTTACTACATGATTTCATAGTAGCATGTGTTGAAAGGACAAAATTACATTTGAGTTACAGAATACACTGAGTACTTGTAGTTGGCTAGAGTTAATAAATGTTTATCCTCTCCTAACATCTTCAGTTGTCAATATAAAAAAACCTCAAAAATGAGATTGTTCTTTTATTACTCTCTTAAAAAAAACAGTTCAGTCAATTTGTCAACAGCATAAAATAGTGAAGCATTTTTTTTTTTATAAATTGAAGTTTAAACTAAATAGTATATTAAAGACTGTTTTGTTCAGTAATTGCACAGTCTCTTTAATTTTAGAAGTAGAGAAAAGATACCAGACAGCTTAAGAGAATGCCTTTGCAGAAGGTCAACAACAGAAATGATAAATAACTGTCGAGATCAAAAGTTGTGGAGAGACATGATCACCTATGCCAGCAGGCACGGTACTTGATAATGATGATGATTAATAGAAGTTAAACACACTTAAAAAATCAATTATATAATTTATCACTTAAATCATTTGGCAGCCATAGATAAATACTTATTGTTACATGTTTCAATTATGGGACCTGTCATCAGCAGGTTGCATGTCCTTTGCAGAACATTGCATTTACCACAGCCTGTCTGAAAGAATCAATCTCTCTCTAGGCAGATTTCCCGCTTCTGTTGTCATGTTCAGGGTCCCTTTGATGTCTTGAAATCACCCTCTTGGTTTGCCCCTGATGTGTCATCCTGGAACCATGCCTTCCATTATTGTTCTTTCCACCCTGCTGTGTCTTTTGACATGGCTATAATATTTTAATGAGGAAATTAGAAAAAATTAGAGAAAAAAATCGCCAATCCATCACCAATAATGAAGAAAAGATGTTGGACGTGTGATGAGACGAGATAATAACTTAATAGCAAAGCAAGCCCTCATGTGGGAAACAACAGGTAGAAGGAAAAGAGGCCGACCCAGAGAGACACTGAGAAGAACATTGATCAGAGAGGCAAAAGCAGCAGGAATCGGCTCCCTCAATGAGATCAAGTTGCTTGCACACAACATAGACAAATGGCAAGATTTGATAAAAGATCTTTGCAAGGATTGAGACTGCTAGAAAGAACATTTAGAGAAAGAGTATCTGGGTCTATGCCTATGGGCTGGACACGGCTTGAAAGGTCAATAGATAGATAGATAATATTTGTATTTGCTTTGCAGAATAGTGTTTATAAGTCAGTTCTCATGATTTCTTGGTGGACTGCACTCAGTAGTTTGCTGTTAAATTTCTGATTAGTTCTGGCCACTTAACACCTTAGGTCCCTGTTGTGCCCCAAGTCCGATACCAGGCTGTTCCAACTCATGCCTTTGAGACCATTGTCAACAGTCGATCTGCTGCTCTTTCAGCCAGCACCTGTGTGTGTTGTAAATATTATACAAAAGGAAAAGGAGGACTTCCTTCCTTAGTTTGTCTTGCATTGTTTAACCGGCCAGCCAAAGCCATTGCCTGGGGGGTGGTGCTGCCACTAGCAAATACATGAGACCTCCCATTTCAAGGACAACTGTAAGTTGCCAATTCATTCAAAACACAAATGACTTCCCATATTTCAGTCGAAACTCAGTTGTCTGAATTTCAAATATCAAGATATATCTTCTTTCCTTCCTCATTTGCCTTTCAGCATCGAGGGGAGATATAATTTGCGGTCTTTTGCTCTTCTGTTTGCTTCTGCTGCTGTTATGTTTCCTAGTGCTTTTAATATTCCATCGATCCATCTTTTTCATGGTCGACCCTTGAGTCTGGTATTCTCACAACGTTGAGGGCTCGTTGTGTTGTGTTTTGATTACTTTGCCTTGTCACATGGCCAAACTATATTTATCTGTTGTTTCTTTATATATTCTATGGTGGGGGCTATTCCTAGCTTTTTTCTCAATTCTTCATTTCTAATCTTATCTCTCAGACTGTTTCCTGTCATTCGTCTGGCACATTTCATCTCAGTAGAGGTTATTTTTCTGATTGTTCTTGCATCTAGGGTCAAGACTGGCAGTGGTAGCACAACGTTGGGATGAAGATTATATGATATATATACCAGATATAAGATTACCCATATTTGTATTTTATAATTCAGACACTGATTAAAATTACCAATTGATATTCATGAAAAATTGTTCTAATATTGAACATCATCATCAGGTTGTCATGACTGGAGGCATTGGCAGTCATGTATCTCTCTCTCTCTCTCATATGCTAGTGTTCTTCATTAATTCCACTGTTGATTTATTTGTATGCCTTGTGGTTAAACTATCTAGTATCTCCTCTTGCTGCCTCTTCCTCTATCTTTTCTTCCTTCAGTTTTTTTTTCTGTTGTCACAACATTTTTCAGTTTTCCTCTTCTTATCACATGTCTAAAGTAAGCAGTCTGTCTGTGTATGATAGGATTTAAAATATTTCTGTTTTCTGACTTCATTAGGACTTCTTATTGCATTCTTCTGTAAAACCACAATTCCTATGTAGTGTATTATTCCCTCTTTAATTTGATATATAATATGATAAGTTCTAATTTGAAACAAACAAACTTACACAAGTTCAAATGCGATGACATTGTAGGTTCTTTCAGAACACAGTGTCTCTAGATCTAATAATCTGTGTACATACCACCCACCATTTTTAAAGAAAATCCCCACAAGAAAACTCTTATGAATGGGGGAAAAAAAACTTACATGTTCATTTTTCCCTGATCCAGGTGTAGTGTAGTTGTTTGACCTTGGGTATTTTGCTTTCTTTATGGCAAGGCACAATGTTTCCAACCCCATGACTGTGTTATTTAGAATAGACGACCAGAATAACCATTAAACAGTTGTAATCAAGACTACATTTTTTAATGATTATTTGTACTCATGTAATATACCTTACAAATTATACCTTGATATTTATAGTTCATTTTAATATCTGATATACTGAGAATTTATGGGTACAAACGACAGCAGGTTAAAAAGACGAAAATCATGGATAGGGCCGGCTATAGGGGTCAGTGTGTTAATCCTATAATCTATTAATATTATGAAATAATAATAACACATTCACTTTGTTTCATCAAATACTCCCTATCCATGTGGTAGAATTTAAATTGGATGGAAACTTTAGGAAGAGAAATCATCCCCAAATATTTTAATAGACTGATCCAAATTTTAAAAATATAAATGAACTGGAGGAAAAGAGTTTCATTTGAAGTGGTCCCATCTTTCCTCCATCATTTTAAGCTAACTTTTAGTAATGACCACAGCGTAGCTCCTGAATTAAAATCCATTTGCTGGATCAGCCTTTCTAGGGTTATCAGCTTGTGTCTAGTTTGCACAAGTGGTTGCTACACCCAAAAAAAAATGTGAATGTTTACATTTAAATGTTCATTTTTAACATTGGGAAGCTGGACACTGCAAAATAAATATTAAAACTAAGAACTTCATTTTACAGAGGGACATTAAGATTGGCTTGAACAGCTAAAACTTATCAATAAGGAGTTTATGAAGGAAGCCAATACTATAAGGAAGTTTCTAGTCCAAATTTAAAAGGAATGGTAGTTGTTTTTCATGCTATGATATAAAGAGATTTACAATTTTTTAAAAAAAAAAAAGATACAGTCATCCAATTTGGTACAAAAAGTGGGAAAGTGTGACACAGCAGTTAAAAATGTGACATATTCTCAAGTAAAAAAGTAAAGTACCCCCGTCACGCCAAGTAGCGTATAGGGAAATATGGTGTTAGTGACCCTATATTTTACAGACCTCCAGCACATGATTTTCGGGGTAATGTGGTCAGTATTACGCCCGTGCTGCTTTACTTTCCCAGAAAAAAAATCCGGTACCCATTTAAGGCTGGGTGAACCCAGAAGCCGTCAGTTGGGATCGAACCCTACCCCTTGTCTGTGGTAGTCCAGTTCACTAACCACTGAGCTATCGCGGCTCCCATATTCTCAAGTAGTGTTGACAAATGAATAAAAGCCAGGTACACACAAAATTTACCGGAGGGTAGGGTAAACATTTTACTATATTTGTATTTAATTAAATGTTTTGATTAGGACTTTTATTAATACAATTTGATTGAAGGAGAAAAAATTCAAAGTGCCACCAATGTTTTCAGAGTTTGTTCCTACAGGGAAAATGATTGACAGAGTTTGTTATAGTTTTTGGTAAACTATGCATTTACTGTAAACTGTTGAGAATACCATTAAAGGTTTAAAAGAATAACGAGGGCGTTCTAAAAGACGCAAAAAAAAAAAAAGAACACTTGTTGCCAACATCAGGAGGAGGTAAATTTAATTTGTAGTTCTGTTGTGAGAATGAGCACAGTTGGAAAAAAATGAGGGTGGAGAGATAGAGGGAAACAAAAAAAGATATCAGACAGTTGAAGAGGATAGTTTGATAGAAGTCTCAATATAATTGATAAACAACTATAGAGATAATAAGTTTAGATAGATGTCATCACCTATATCAGTAGGCATTGAACTTGATAATAATTATTTTTGTGAGGGTCTTTACAAGTACTCTGTCTCTCTCTCTCTCTCTCTAAATGAACATGCTTCAGATTTCAGTTGTATTTATTTCACTTACAATTTTTTTTTAATTTAAGTTATTTATATATTATCAATTTGTTTTTGTGTCAGAATTATGTACAATAATTATATGGTCTCACACTACATATATGTGTGTGTGTTTATCTTTCAGATTTGTATGTTTCTGCATTAATAGCTAAAAAGAAATACCTGAGCATCTGCTTGGCACCAAAGTATATAAAAGAAGGAAAATACAGGCTAATCAAATCTCCTGATGGTAACAATATTAAGATTTAAAAGTTTTGATTTATAATTAAGAAATTTAATCAAGTTAAAAAAATGTTAAAGCACTATATTTTTTTATTCACATGCCTCCTTTTTTTTCAAACCTGGTTATTTACTTATAAAGAAAACTGTTTGTGTGTGTGTGTGTGTGCATGTGTGAGAAAGAGAGAGAGATAATTAGCTGTGTGAATACAGTATCTTTTTTATTTTGATATACCCGTTGAGCTTCAACAAATTAGAACTTACAACTATAAATACTGAAATTAAACAAAACTACCTCACAGTAATATTCTTGATCCTTCCAGTGCAGCTAGATGTCACATAGCGCTTGTAGTGTTTTTCGCCACCCATCTCTATTCTGAGCGTGATGTTTGATCTTATCTAATGAGTCTATGCTTGCCACCTTTGCTTCTCTTATTAGTGTATTTCTAGGTCCTCCTCTTTTTCTGTATCCTGGTGCCTGGGTGGGAGCCGTGATAGCTCTGTGGTTAGTGAACTGGACTACAAAGAACAAGAGGTAGGGTTCGATCCAACCGACGGCCTCCGGTTCACCCAGCCTTTAATGAGTAAGTAAAGTAAAGTACCCCCCGTCACGCCAAGTGGCGTATAGGGAAATATGGTGTTAGTGACCCTATATTTTACAGACCTTCAGCACATGATTTTTGGGGTAATGTGGTCGGTATTACGCCCGTGCTGCTTTACTTTCCCAGAAAAAATCTGGTACCCATTTAAGGCTGGGTGAACCCGGAGCCGTCGGTTGGGATCGAACCCTACCCCTTGTCCGTAGTAGTCCAGTTCACTAACCACTGAGCTATCGCGGCTCCCACTAATTTTTAGGGAATTAGTAAAACCCAGGTGTCCTCGCCAGGGTACGAACCCCGGCTGTTGCCGTGGTAAGCCAACCGCCTATCGATTGCACTAACCGGACACCCCTTTAATGAGTACCAGATTTTTTTCTGGGAAAGTAAAGCGGCACGGGCGTAATACCGACCACATTACCCTAAAAATCATGTGCCGAAGGTCTGTAAAATTTATGGTCACTAACACCATATTAAAAACCTTTTTGAACCTTGAAAAGCAAAAACCTTTTGTACTTAACTTCATCGACTTCAAAAAAGCATTTGATAGTATTCATAGAGATTCTTTGTGGAAAATTCTGAAGCAATATGGCTTACCATCAAAAATCATAAATATTATCAAAGACATGTATGATGGTTACACATGTGCAGTTCGAACAGAGGAAGGACTGAGCGAATGTTTCCCAATAGAAACTGGGGTTAAACAAGGATGTATTTTATCGCCCTTGTTATTTGGAATTGTTATGGACTTCATAATGAAGAAATGCTGCACTGGTAATAAAGGCATCGAATGGATACAAGGAGACCATTTGGAGGACCTGGACTTTGCTGATGACATAGTTCTCATCAGCAATCAGATAAAAACGATGCAGGAAAACACAAATGAACTATCATCAATAGCCAGCAAAATTGGGCTTGAGGTCAATCATGAAAAGACTAAAGTCATGAAAAGTTTAATTCCAACAAGTGACAAAATATACATGGAAAACAAACCAGTAGAAGAGATCGATCACTTCATCTATCTTGGAAGTCACATTGATCGAGAAGGGGATACGAGCAAAGAAATTAGAATCAGACTGGCTAAAGCAGCAATGTCTTTCAGAAGCCTTGAAAAGTTGTGGAAATCAAAACTCATTAGCACAAACACAAAACTTAGGCTATTCAAATCAAATGTACTATCAACCCTTACGTATGCGTGTGAAAGCTGGAAAACAACAAGAGATATAGAAACAAAGTTGAACGCATTCGAAAATAAATGTCTAAGGAAAATACTTGGTATAGAATGGAACGAATTCAAAACAAACGAGGAAATTAGAGAAATCGCCAATCAACCACTAATATCTTCAGTAATAAAGAAAAGACGATGGTCATACGTTGGACATGTGATGAGAAGAGATAATAATCGAATAGCAAAGCAAGCCCTCATATGGGAAACAACAGGTAAAAGAAAAAGAGGAAGACCCAGGGAGACACTGAGAAGAACATTGATGAGAGAGGCAAGAGCAGCAGGAATCGGCTCCCTCAATGAGATAGAACTGCTTGCACAGAACAGAGACAGATGGCGAGATTTGATAAAATATCTTTAAAAGAAAACTGCTAGAACAAAAATTCATATAGGAGAAGGTGTATCTTGGTCTACGCCCTATGGGCCGGTTACGGCTCGAAAGGTCAATAGATAGATAGAACACCATATTCCCTATATGCCACTTGGCGTGACGGGGGTTACTTTTTTTTTTTTGGTGCCTGGGTGCTATATTTGTGCCCTGATATCATATAGCGCTATATTGCACCCAGGTGTCATCGGGCGCTACAGCATCCTGGTCCCCAAATCTCTAAAGGTACACCTACTTGACATGTATTTTGCCCATTCTAATTTTTACAAAGCTAGTTCTTCTACACTGACAATATATATATATATATATATTTACAAAGCTAGTTCTTCTACACTGACAATATATATTAATGGGATTTGTTTCACAACAGTAAATTGTAGTTTTAGTGGATCACCAGATACTTCTAATATTGTGTGAGCTACTATGATGGGTGCTGTAGGCATCCTAGGTGTGTTGTTTGAATGATGCATATTCTCATACAGATGGTGGCTACTGCATATTTTCAAAGAGGTGGTGGGTGCTGCATGATGGTGTGCTCCCACCTTCAAAGATGTGGTGGGTGTTACACCCTAGGGCACATTAATATATTTGTTGAATTCAAACTGGTAAAAATACTACTACTACTACCCTTCTCATTGTCATATCCACAACCCTGGCATAAAGATTTGCAGTTTGTGACACCCTTATCACATTTAATGCAAGGCTTTGTGCTAACTCCTTTCCAAAGTCAGGCAAGATGAATACCATAGTATCTCTCACACTCATCTTTTACCACATTGCTCTGTGGGGCTCAATGTAAGCTACTGGCATGCATTTTACCTCTCTTTGTTGATATATTCTAAAGGGAAGGACATCATGTTTAACATAAGTCCAACGTGGGGGGGGGGGGGGGGGGGTGTCTGGTTGGATACATCATAGATTTTGGAGGGTGGAGAAAGATCATCAGCATCAAGTACCGGGCCTACTGATGTAGGCGATCATGTCTCTCCACAACTTTCAATCTCTGCAGCTATTTATCATTTCTGTTGTTGACCTTCTGCCAAGCCATTCTCTTAAGCTGTCTGGTATTTTTTTTCTCATTGCTTCCCTCTATCTCTTCGTCCCTCAATTTTTCAAGTTTTACAATATATTCCAGTTGTTCTCTTCTCATTACATGGCCAAAAAATGATGATTGTTTCTTACTAATATTGGAAATTAGCTCTCTTTTTGCTTAGACCTCTCTCAGAACATCTTCATTACTCTTCTTAGCTGTCCATGGTACTCTCAATATTCTTTTGTAAAACCACATTTCTACAGACTCCAGTGATTTTCTTGTCTGTTGTCCTATTGTCCATGATTCGCATCCATATGTTAAGACTGGCTCTACATAACATTTAAGAACTCTTTTTCTTGTTTCTTTTGTCAAAAATGGATAACATAGTATCTTCCTCATTTTTGGAAAGCTGCTTTGTGGCGATTCATGATTGTACAAAGAAATTATGACTGGTTTTTTGTCGGTTTGTTTACGGTTGGCTCTGTTAGCCTTTGACTAAAAAGTCTCACCCACAAGGCAGTGGGGTTGTTTTACTTCGGGGTACCCTCCCTTAGCCTTTTACTCTCCCGAGCTTACCTGCAAGGCAGCAGGGCAGCCACAGGTTGTACTGTTTACTGCATACAGTAGCCGGTAATATTACCTGACCAGACCAATTATGTTAACCTATGTTTAATTATGTTTGTTAATTATGGAGAAAGATAGTTAATTCAAATTACTAATTATTTTATATGTGTGTGTGTTTCTTTTTTTTATAAACCAGATATTATCTATGCATATGGTAAATGCAGCTTCATTGGCGTGTTAAGTATTTACAAAACGATTATGTCTTCTCTTAGTTGGTTTCTTTTATCTACTATATATATATAGTAGTTCCTGTGTGTTACCGGGGCCTCATTATGAGGGAAGTAAAGAAAAGTGACACTGTGACCTTCCAGGCATGTCGTAAGAGGCGACTAAGGAGTTTGATCAATGGCTTGACAAGCTGTCATTGTAAAAAGTATTGTTATGGAAACAGCGCCATATATTTTAGAGCAGTGATCTCTGCAATATGTGCCATTTTGGCACGCAAGGTTTCAGTTTTTGAAATTGTGGTTCTGCCCTATGTGCCGTCTTCAGCTAGAAAGGACAATAGATATAGCCACAGTAGATCTGTTGTTCATGAACTGATCTGTTGAAGAAAAGAGACCAGCTTTTAGCCTCATCCAGCCTTAAATTGGCATTAGATTTTATTTTCTTGGATTAAAAGACAGAATTCACATTGTGCTGACCAAATTAACCAAAATGTCAAAAAGTTAAAAAAAATATATGGACATTAACACCCATTTACTCCCTATATATTTGTAGGCTTGAGACACAGACTTATACATATATGTTTCATCAGTGACTCTATGGGTATGCTCAGAAAGATTGCAACTGGCTGCGCTTGACAGCAGTGGTTAGAATCTCTGGGGAGATATATTCTAACAAGTGTCTGCATAATTTTTGTGCTAGGGTACACAAGTGTAAGAGGTAATGAATGCACTGACAGACTTGCCAGATTGGCTGATGTTGAGTGTGGAAGGCCAATGGACCACTCTGACTTTCTGAATGTTCTCAGGGATGCAGGATGAAAAAACAACTCAATAAATGACCCTGAATCTGCAGCCACAGCTTCATGAATATCAAGTCACGGTGGGAGATACCAGACAAGAACTTTGTGTAGGAATTTAAAGAAGACTTAACCAACACAGCACCGGTGTCATTAGTCACTAAACATTGATGGATATTCTTCAGAAGAGATCTGAGCACTTATGGACTTGTCCGATGTGCAATGCGGATGACCTGTCAACTAAACTAAACACTCTGCACCACATGATGTGGTTTTTTCTTCAGCTTTTTTCTAATAGTAACAAGATTAAGATTTAATAATTTGCATTAGTAGTTTTTGTTTTGACTAAGAAGCTAATGAATCAAAGCATGTGCTCCTGATATTGACAAATAGATTTACTTCTTTGGTTTTCAACCTGATGGAGTGTTTTCCCATTATACTGTGGTTTGATAAATTATTAATAAATTTGAATAAAAATTTAAAATTATTAATAAATTTTTTGAATAAAAATTTAAAATTATTAATAAATTTGAATAAAAATTGTGTTATTTTGTAGAAATACATTGTTGGAACATTATTGAAAGAACTATATATTGATATGCCAAGGTAGATAATAACAACATAAATATGGTAAAGGAAGATATGTAGGCAGAAGACATTTTACAGCAGTTACAAAGTCATCTTGTCATATAATTAAAGACAGTCCAAGTCATCAAATACTTCCACTTTGATAAATATCTTGTAGTATATCCAATAACTAAGAAAAAGTAGACCACTATATATATATATATATATATATATATAAAACCTGAACAAAATATGGAAATAAAAAATACTAAGCAAGAAAACTGAACCTAGAATATTCAAATCAAACATATTATCAACCCTTACCTACACATGTGAAAGCTGGAAAACAGCAAAAGAGATTGAGAGAAAACTAAATGCTTTTGAAGACAAATACCTAAGAAAAATACTCTGTGTGATATGGAATTAATTTAAGGTTAATATTCTATAAGAGAAATAGCCGTGCAACCAATGATCTCTTCTACAATTAGAGAAAGAAGATTAACTTATTGTAAATGGTGTTGAAAAATTAATCACATCATTGGGAAGGCTACAAAGAGTTTGGGTTGAGTCTAAAAATCGATAAAACATTCTGGCACACATAGACAAAGGATCAACAGAAGATTCATAATCTTAGGTCAAAATCTAAGAGTTGATTGGTTGACCGTTCCAACTAGCCAATGAACCTACCTATGAATGAGCTAGGCTTTGGCACCCCAAAAATGATGTAGAAGATACGGGAGAACAGAAATTTATCAGTTGTCCACTAGGCTTGAACAGAGCAGGCTGTTGTAGAAAAAGACAATGTGAAACACCCAGCAGAATGGTTTAGGATAAGAGTGAGAACATACTAGGCTCACAACCAGAACAAAAGTAAAGGAAATAAATATCTAGAGAATTAGTTGTAAGAGTAAAATAGGACAGAGATTTAGGAAAAGAGTAAATCAGATTTTGATTCTTAAGTGTTGTGTAAGTTATATAGGGCTCGATGCCCTATTAGTTAGCATAACAAGTATAGCAAGTTGTTAACAATTTTAGTATAGAAAATAATTATGAGTATTTCTAAATCAGGTTTGAGACATATTTATTGAACTTGTTATTCATTATTAAATAAAACGGAGTACTGGCAGACAGTCAGACCACTTCCAGAGAAAGAACTGAATGGGCTTGATCAGTAATTGTTTAATTGTCATGTTAATCACCTAATGTTAATTAAATTAAGAGCCATGTAAAGGAAAACAACACAAAGTACAAGAAAAGGAGATAATTAAAGAGCTATATGGTTAATCAAGGGAAAGCGAAGTACAAACACCAGACCTCTCTGTGATTGGTCTCGATGATAAAGTGATAAAAGCAGGCCATAAAAGTGCTCTTCATAAAAGAAGACTACAAACGCCACATAAAGCTACTGCTGCTGCTGGGCTCTCACAGTTAAAGAGCTGTGTGTTTTTCAGCACACATGAGTGTGTGTTCAAATCAACTTATTACATTTAAAGTCCATTCAACATCAATACACATGTATGTGTGCTCCTCAGTACAAGTGTGTGTGTGCTCCTCTGGACACACGTGCATTTGCCTTTTTAACTTGATTCAGTGAGTATGGGTACCATTCAAACTCTGTACAAGTGTGTGTGTGTGTGTGTATCATCAACTTGGTTCAATATGTCGGACTTGCTTACGTTCGCCCGATGACTAAAGTATTCTAGAGTATTCGTAGACTAGAATTCCTCTTCGTCATCCGTCTTTAAAAGGACGTTAAGTGGGCGTGTCTGCGTTGTGCTGTGGTTTGCAGTATAACTGTTATATTTGCGCCTTTCGAACACATCCGACTTCAGCACGAATGTCAGACATATTCTGAGAAGTGACAACAAGAGAATTCCAAAAAGGCACTTCTATGGGAAACATCAGGATACAGAAAAAGGGGAGGACCTAGAGATACACTAAAAAGAACACTTAGAAGCAAAGTTGGCAGTATTGACTCCTTAGGTAAGATCGAACATCTTGCCAAGAATAGAGATGAGTGGCTTACAGCACTACAAGCCCTATGTGATGTCTAGTGGCGCAGGAAAGATCAAGATCAAGAAGATATCCAATATCAACACATGAATTAGTTTAAATTTACAATATTTGTCAATTATGTTTGCATTCATGATAATCAACTGTTGCTGAGTTTAATAATAATTGACAGCTAGAGAAATATGACTGTAGGCAGATAAAATTATTCATACACTGGAAATGTTGTCTTGTTATAATATCATAAGATTTCATTGAAAATGAAACAAAGTTTAGCACATAATAAATTTTTTTTTTATTATAACTTTATTTAGTCTGTCTATATTATTTTTTTTTTTATGTAGAATACAAAAACATAATTAATAATATATAAGAGGAGCACACTTTCAATACTTTTGTAACTTAATGTGGTTGGATAAAAAAAAATATATATATATAAACTGTCATCATTTCATACAATCTGCCTGAGGAAAATTCTCAAAATATTTTAACAAATCAAATTGTTAATGTGGTGTGTGGGATCTAGCTAGTTTTTATGAATATTTCTCCTATAGTGGTAATGGTTATTTCTAATTGAGACAATAATGAGTCATGGGAGATGGCTGTAAAAGGCTGTAACAAGCGGCAAGCAATTTTTAAGAAAGGCCTAAAGAGAGGTGAAGAGGAGGCACCTCACTAGGTTGAGAGGTGAGACACAGTTTATTCCTTGCAATGTCTGCGGAAGTGTGTGCCTTTCCAAAATCGACCGGCTTAGTCATAAAAGGTGCTGCTCTGCAAATGCACAATTTCAAGTGCACTATAATCCAGTGTATTATGAGTCAAGGATACCTATTATTATTATGTCTAAATATGGACAGTTGTATGGGATGTGAATATCATTGCCATGTCCAGCAGGAAACAAGATGTAAGTGCAGGTCTGAGATCAGATAAAGTCAGATCACTTATTCTCAGCACACATGAAGGAAATAACATCATTTTCAGATAAATTATCATATAAATACAAAATCCATGTTCTCTCAGAAACTACCAGGTCACCATGATCACTAAAAGTTAAAATTGTGTTTTATTTTTTGCATTAACTTTTGTCCAAAGAATCTTACAATGCTATAGATAAGGTAAATACATTATTATATGCAATGTTGGTACATAACAACATACCCAAAACTTTATTTTCTTTCATCACTCAACAGGCTCAGAGCTGAGCATTCAATCCGTTTGCTCTATGCGTATTGTAGGAACTTTTTGATCAACTCAATTATTCTAGAGTCTAAAGGAAGCTCAACAAAAATTTAGTTGACAAGAATGGAGATTGGGTGTACCAAGCTGCTACATTTTTCTCATTTACAAATATAGACGCAAACACAATTAAAGTTTCTGGTAAGTTGCATAATGCATTTTTTTCTTCTGATTAATAATGAATTCACCTTTGTGCCAAAGTTTGCTTTTTTATGGATGAAAAGAGCAGTGGTTTCTAAAACAACTTAAACTCAAGATTAAGATCATTTTGGACAATAAATATGAAACAGCATTTTTTTAAGACCCGTATTCATTTATATTACTTTACTGTAGTTTAGATTTACCATCCTGAGACTGAGCTAATAAAAGTAACCAAATTGTCAATGATTTTTTACAAAGAATTACAATTTTGAAATCAGTAATAATAGAAAGATTAGAATGTTAAAGCTATAATTATTTATCCCCACAGTGAAAGAGTTTGAATTAACAGTTACAAGGAGAATTATGAATGGATCACTGGATTATACCTTCAATATTGAGCTGAAATTTGAGAAAGGATACGAAGGACTCCTTGGTAAATGGAATCAAATTTAGAAAAGAAATATTTTAGCAACATGTTACTATTTCTTCAGCACTTATTTATTTGATCTTATTTTTCTGCTTTTGCCAATGGCTACTACTCTTTATCACCTCCTCAATAAAGGACATAGCATTAACATAGATGCACTGATGTGATTTACAGCAAGCTACAATAGTACATCTTATAGCACAACATATCTGACTTTCATATGGCAATATTGGGTATCTGGTTGCCTTCTCATCTTTGATCCCTACTCAATTGGCCAGAGTGATCAGTCTGTTTCCAGGCCCACCAAGTGAAGGTGGAGTAGGATACTGATCAGTTCTGATTCACTGATCCTGATGCAAGGAGGCAGTTTCTCTAACCACTTTCAGCCCAGGTACTGTTGTGTGTCCTGGATCCAAATTGTTTTTGATGAAGGAAATATGTTCATGGGACAAGTGTAGATATGATTTATGGTATCCCAGACAATTAGATGTATGTGTACCATGACTGTAGATGAGAAAACACATTTAGAAAATTGTAGAAGTTTCTCTGTTGCAGTAAGCATAAGAACATACATACTGTAGTAGCAGCCACATTTATTAGATTCTAAATCTAAAATACTGTTTCATTTTTCAACAAATAATGTGGAGTTCTTTTTAACGGTTGTCCAAAAATGCTAAAGATTTTCCCAAAATGGATGTTTTCTGATTTCACAACTCACAAGAGGTACAATTTTTAATAAGATAATAGTTTGAGCAAAAGGTCCATTACTCATATTTTTGTTGTTTCTGTTTATGTCATAAAATAATAAAATTATATTTTCTGTCTTCTATTCTACAGGTAAAATTCTGAACAGGTCAACAAAAGCACAGATGAAGTGGCGTACTGCTAAATTCCCAGAAGAGTGCAAAGACAAAGCCACAGACTACTCTAAATATTTGAAAAACAGAACAGCAGCTAAATACAAGAACTAGACCTAGTCTACTTTAAAGCTCAGCTTTTCAAGATATCCAAAGAATATATAAAAACACCAGTACTGCAAAAATCTAATTTGTGTAACAATAATTTTAGTTGTTGACAAAGTGCCTCTTCTGATGATTGACCTATAGCCCAATTTTGCGACTACGATTGTCAGTATTCTGACGTAGGTTTGCTCTTGTAACATTTTATATTTTTTAATTACTTGCTAGCTCCATTCACAGGCCTTCTTTGCTACATGATTATCAGTGAACAGTAGAACTCTTTTTCAATTTAGGAGTATTCCCCTGAATAGCCACTGCTCGCATTTCCAAATGTTTTCATTGTATTTTATAAGTTAGCACAAAATATAACTGCTCCCTTAGTTTGCTAGTTCCACACATTCCTGCTTTTCCAGTCATATTGCTTTATATTAGAAAAACATTAATCTCTAGACAAAGGAGGATGAAGTCTCCATAACTGCTTGCCATTGATATTTTAGTTACTGATTTAACATGTAACCTGAATATGATTTTTATTTCTATAGCACATTGAACTTGATTACAATAAGTTATAGCTAAAGTTTGTGTCACATTTATGGTTAATTGCGTATTATTTCATACAAAAAAGAAAATGTCAAATGAACAAGTGTTTTAAATATATATTTTTTCATTATTTCTATTGTTATATTACATAAAAGGGTAATATTGTAAATATGTCAATCACTCAAAAAACAAATTAAACAAGAAATTTTTAATTTTTCTGTGGTTTCACAAAATGGATCTACTCACATAAAATATCAGGTTTTAAGAATGAAAGGAATACAGTAGGAGAACAGGTGACTGAACAAATACAAACTTTTTGAACTCCTAATAAAGAGAATGCTCCTGTGTGTTACTGGGGCCTCATTATGAGGAAAGTAAAGAATAGTGACACTGTGACCTTCCAGGCATGTCGTAAGTGGCGACTAAGGAGGTTGATCGATGGCTTGACAAGCTGTCATTGTAAAAGTATTGTTATGGAAACAGCCATAGATTTTAGAAGCAGTGATCTCTGCAATATACGCCCTTTTGGCACGCAAGGTTTCTGTTTTTGATATTGTGGTTCTGCCCTATGTGCTGTCTTCGGCCCGAAAGGACAATAGATAAATAGATAGAATAAAGAGAATGATGGTTCAAATCATGGGATGGTCCAAACCCTTTTCTTTCACGGTTGAAGTAAAATCTCTAAACCAGACACTTAGTAGTGACTGCACTGTGCATGGGACCTTTTTTTTTTCCATCTCCATAGAGAACCTTCTACCCAGCACACAATAGAAATTAGATCAAACTAAAAATTGTAATAATAGAAGGAAGTGCAGTAGATTTGGGTATGTCTTCTTCCATAGATGTTAAAACATTTATTGTTATTTCACTTTTAGGTTATAACAAGTCACAGTGTCTAACCGATAAAAGATGTCACTACATACGAAGAATTGCAAATTGTCACGAAAGCAGGATTTTAAAAACTATGAAAGCAGACAAATACAACAGCAGATCATAAAGATTCATGCCACAAAGTGTCACAAAAATTACATACCACTGCCTTCAATCCCCAAAACTTCTTCTTTGGTGTTTGCCTGTTGATTAGTTCTGTTTGTTTTACACGCATTAACATACATCAAGTGAGAGAAGATATACTGTGTTGTGATTTACTGCAAGTTCCTGTATCCCTGTCTTTTTATCCAACTTGAGCCTGGTATTCTTGAATGCCAGATTGCATTCTCCCTTGATCGCTACTTGCTAGGTTGATTAATATTTTTCCAGAGTCTCCAAGTAAGGTAGAATCTTAATCATCTGTTGTTTACTGATCATAATATAGCAGTCATATGTGAGTCATGCTCTGCTTTTATCCCCAGATCTCACATGAGACGTAATAGACTGCATAAGATAAATCAGTGACAAGGGCATCACACAAAATAGAAATACAGGAGAAATATTAGGAAACAAAAAGAAAAGTAAAGAAGAGCACTAGAAATACATTCATGAAATAACCAAATAAGCTGGAAATGCTGCAGGAAAAAGAGGCATGAAAACATTTTCTAGTGTCACAAGAACATTGGCAGGAAATTCAACAAAACCAGTCAAAGATAAAAGTGGAATGTTTATTACATTAAAGCCAGAATAGAGAAGAGAACAAGATGGACAGAAAACCTCACAGAGCTCCACCATCAGAACAAATTGAAATACCACCAGCACTTACCTTGCTGCCTGTAAACATGGAATCCCAAGGCTGAATTCATCAGAGCCATAAAATAAATAAACTCTGGAAAAGTAGGAGGCCCAGATGGTATACCAGCATGAGATCCTTGAGGCTGATGTTATAGCATCAGCAAAGATGTTACACCCCATAATACAAAAGTTTTGGGAACAGGAGAAAGTACCTAAAGAATAGAGAGAGGGACCTCTGGCTAATCTTAGCACACACACAAAAAAAAAGAAAAATCTTACACTGTGTAGCAATTAGAGAGGTATCACACTTCTATCAATCTCAATAGCAAGGTACAAACAATAATCATGTTAGAAAGAATTAATAATGCTCTGAGCACAAAACTAAGACTATAACTAAGGCTTCTGTCAGGATAAACTTTGTACAGACCAAATTGCTACTCTACACATTATCATAGAACAGTCAAAAGAATGGCAGTCCCCACTGCCACGCAACCTTGTGGATAATACTTTCATAGTGTAGACAGAGATGTAAT
This sequence comes from Megaustenia siamemsis, assembly GCA_032433765.1. NCBI lineage: Eukaryota > Metazoa > Mollusca > Gastropoda > Stylommatophora > Ariophantidae > Megaustenia > Megaustenia siamemsis. The sequence goes on from JAVIAB010000106.1 coordinate 33,379,784, forward strand.
GTGGAAACTGATGCTACACTACAGGATTCTACACAAATTCATCAAATTAACTCAGCAATTGTGTGAAAACTCTACATGTCAGGATGTTCAAAAATGGGAAGCTCAAAGACCCCATCAGAATACAGATAGGAGTCCATTTAGGATATTTCTTTTGCCAATGATTTTTCTGCTTGTGATAGATTGGATCGTAAAGAAAATACCTCAGGAAACAAAACTAGTATCCAATGAACACTGAGAAGACTGTTAGTGGATCTAAATTTCCTTGATGATGTATTTCTCCTCTCATATAAACAACATCATGTTCAAAGTCAATTAAATAGAATCTCAGAAGAGGTAAAGTATAAAGATCAATTTATGTAAGCCAGAGTTGATGATAATCAACAGCAAACAATAGATAAAAATCATACTGTGTGGAATAAACAACAAAGAAGGTTCACCTATTTAGGCAATGTAGTTTGCACAGATGAAGAAACTAATGAAGACGTTAAGTGCAGAATTAAATAAACCAGAATTGTGTAAAACATTCTTCACCCTTTGTAGAAGTCCACTGCACTTTCTCTGTGGGTATATGCATTTGGGGCAAGTGCACACACAATTACATTCCTGGAACCACTGATTATATCAACAAAAATATTTATATAAACTAAATACATTTTTAAAAATCTGAACATTTGAAGATCCTCCAAATACCAAACAAAAATAAATTATCTGTGAATTTTCAATCTTTTTGAATCTGAATGTAAAAGAACATAGAATAATGAAATATCTTGACAGCCATCATTTCATAAGATTTCATTTCATAACCTGCCTGAAGAGAATTCTCAGAATATTTGGTCAAATTCAGCAGTCAAGTGCTCAACAGGTGCAGCCAAGAGGAAATGTGTACAGTGATAACAAGAGCAGGCACTGAAACTGGGTGAACCATGTACTGAGAAGTGATCCAGAAAAATCACAAGAACTACAATACATTAGACTCAGCAGGGAAAGAGAAAAAGAGGCTGACTAAAGTCAGATTGGAGAACAGTAAAGGAAAAGATAAACAGTTTGTAAATATATGTACCACTTATGGGGCACAATGTAAGATACGTCTGTGGACCAAATAAAGTGCAATTATATTGCTACTGTCATACAAGGCATCATGACTTATTGGTTTTTGGCTGATCTGTTGGTCCATAACTAGGAACAAGAAATAGAAGATTGTCTGAGGTAAATTACTGTAACATATGTTGTACATTTTGTATTCACAATAAAGCTATCAGATAACAAAATGTTTACTCTTGTCATGATGGGACTTAACTGTTTTCCTGCTGTCTAACCAGATTCTTACTATTATCTGCTTTACTACACTATATAGCTTATATATAAAATACCCATGTTTTTAATGGCTTCTGTTAGTTTTGTTTGCTTTACTTTTTATCTTTAAACACACAAACTGATGCTCAAGAAAAAATAGAAGACTCCACATTTCTGGTCAAAAACTCCTCTAGATCAACACAACCTAATTGAGTCTTGGATTATTATATTTCCAATAAAGCATCAAATATAACAATTAAATTTTACAAAGTTACAAATTTGTACCTACCTGGGTAGAAAAACATCAGAAATCATGGTACCATCACACCAGCATGAAAGGCTTTCAACAAACTGGTGAACATCTGAAGATACGGAGTTCTTAGTAAACGAACAGGACTTAGATTGTTTAACTCCTTTGTGATATCAATGCTAACATGTGGATGTGAAAGTTGAAAATTCACCAAGACTAGGTAGGAAATTAAATGCCTTTTTGAAAATAAATGTCTTCACAGGATGTCAAACATAAGCTGGAAAGAATATATTTGAAACGAACTCGACAAGAGACGAATCAAAACAAGAATACATTTTGAGTTTTATAAGAAGAAGACGTTGGAAATAAATGTGCTGAGATTGAATAAAGAAAGACTTCACAACAAGGTATTCATGTGGAAACCATCTGAAAGAAAACAAGGCAGGCCCAGAAAATCTCAACGCTGAACAATTACTATAGCTCGTTTCAAATCACGTGCCCAACTTCAAAACGCTATTGCTCAGTAACCGTTTGTTAAAAACTTGAAATTTTCCAAATGTTATTAGAACGCAAAAGACCCTTTAAATGTATATTTAACAAATATCTTGCAGCTGCAGTTTTCTTAAAGCGGCGAATTTCTTTGATGTTTGTCAAAATTGTAAATTGTGAACCCCTAAATAATAGAAATTACCGTAGTTGCTGGTCTATGATTAATTTTCACTAGGTAAAGAGTAAAGGCATGGCCATAATGGGGAAATAACTGAATAACACAAAACACCAGGAGAATTATTGTCTTCTCAGTTCGAGGACGGACGATAATTTCAAGGTATACCTGTATGTCCAATTTTCATAGTTGTGTGGTCCTGAAAAGGACCGTTTGTTGAACTAATTTAAGGTAATATAGGGGCCAACATTATGGGGGCTATATACTTTCATTCTGAATCAGACGAGTCTAAAAGATTAATAACTGTTTGGGGTTGAACATTCCACAAACCATCATTTTTCCAATATTCCTCTTCCTGTTTTAAGACGTGGTCTTCACATTTAGCCCAATAATTTTTGTCTATATTTAATAAAGCGCGATTAGCAACAGTCTTTACATCGCATATTTTGAATGTTGTATTTTCATCTGCCACTTGTTCTTTTAATTTTGCCCAGATTAGTTCTATTGGATTTAAATGAGCATGGTAAGGTGGCAGCCTCAAACTTATATGACCGTGCTCTTGGATAATCTTATCTATTTGAAAAATCTTTGTCCTTTGTTTTTGCTTTACTAGAGATAGTAATTCAGGTTTTAAGTACATGTTATTAAATTGTATGTGCTCCTTTGTGAGCCATATCTTAATAGCATCTTTTGTACTGGATGACGTCGGGACTTTATCTTCAAGTGCAACAATGTTGTGGTACGCTGCATTGTCCATTATTAGGCAAGATGGTCGATCTAGTGTTGGGAGAACAGAATTTTCAATCCAATGTCTAAATATGTGACCATTCATCTCAGAGTGATAATCCCGATTGTCTATGGATTTTGAAAGAAAAATGAGCTCTGCATTCTGTATTAGTCGACTACCTGCATGAGCAATTATCAAGCGCTGTCCTTTGCTGCTAGGTATTAATCTCTTAATCTTTCCATCTGATGATTGTCATTCCCTTTGGTTAGTGTGGTGAGCATTAATCCATGTTTCATCCAAGTACACAATATCATAACCTTGCTTGTGCACCTCTTTTACTTCACGTAAGTACTTGCTTCTCATGACTACTATATGTGGCTTCTCACAGATGATGTTTCGTCCATTGGAATACTTTCTGAATGTAAAGCCTGCAGCTCTCACATTCCTCCATAATGTAGACTTTGATATTTCAATACTGTTGTTTTTTTTCAGCGATACTTTTAATTTTCTTATTGTAACAGTTTCATTCATACCCAACATTTTGCGAATTTCACTTCTAATAAGTTCACTGTCGTAATTATCCAACATTTTTGCTCTTCCTTGTGATTTTGTATATTTTGAACATTGACGGTCACATGCTTGAATCCAGCGATTAAATGACCGTTTAGATAAATCCAAAATGTTTCTTGTCCTATTCTCAGGGTTTTCTAAAGAATGAAATAATCTTCCTCGTTTAGCCTCTTTGCAAAAATAGTCATACATTTTTATTGCGATGTTTTGTAAACTGCAGAATTTCATTTTAAGACTCATGATAAATGTTATCGTTCCACATTTTTATTTTCTATTTTTAACTTAAAATACTGTAAACATTAAGTTTTGACTACATCAATGGGTCGTTATAAATTTATATAAATCAAATAAGCAACAATAATAACCAAATGTTTTTTTTAATGAAATTAATTCCCTGTTGGGTTCTAATCATTATAACTTTACATGCAAATTTAGAACAACTTACAACAAGCGGTTAAAAAGCTATCGATTTTTAAAGTTGGGCACGAGTTATGAAACAAGCTATAGGGAAGGCTCAACCATGGAACTAAGAAACAACCAAGAACTACCAGCAAATCGTGGAGAACTATGACTTCTGTCGTATGTGCCACCTTCAGCCGAGAGGAAAATGAATATCTTTCTCTCCCCATACTATTGACCACACTGTACTTTATTTGATAGACTATTGTATGGGCTTGAGGGAATTCTCTATCAGTGAAAGAAACAGGAAAATCTGGCTGCAGATCATAGCACATGGAGAACAAAAATTAAAAAATGGCAGCATCTTTAGAGACAGAAATCTCAAATTCTTCCAAAAGGAGCAGGTGACAAGGCCAGGCACCACGAAAACATCTTGTTCGTTCTGCGGATGGATCTGTCTATCCAATATTGGCAGATTAAGCTACGAGAGAAGCTGTTCAGCAAAGCAGCATCCAGCATAAGACATATTTTTACCAAACTACTGACTTATGATTGCTAGCTACCAACCGTCTTTCAAGACGCCAAATGCCATATATATATATTTTATGAGCAATTTTTCTTTTTCTTTCATCATCATCATTGAGTGCCGTCTCTGCATCGGTTGGCTACCATGGAGCGCCATTCCACTCTGTCTCTTGCTTTGATGGTGCAGATTACCGTAGGCTGACTTGTCCATCTTTTGATGTTATTCTTCCATGTTAGTCTTGGTCTGCCTCTGCCTCTTTTACCTTGTATTTTCCCTTCTAATATTACTTTTATTAGACTTGTGTCTTTTAACATGACAAAAAATTTCATTTGTCTTGCTCTAATTGTGTTTAGTAGTTCTTTTTTTTTTCTCCATTTTTAGTTGTTTTAAAACTTCCTCGTTTGTTTTCTTTTCTTTTTCCTTTGCCATTTATAAACATTGCAGCGTGTCATAATTTTGTTGTTTAGACCAAACACTTAATGACATTTTATCTACCCACTGGTGTTGAATCATCATACTAAGTAAGGTCACCCCTAAAAACAGTGTGTTCGCTTTGAAAAAACAATACTTTATTACATAATAAAGAGTCAATGGCAGGGCTTCTTTGATGATCTCACCTTGAACATTGAATGATGCTTTACCTTCTGTCTCTAATAAGACTAGGCATTTGATCTCACCTACCTTAAGATTAGACAGTCACTGGTAAAATTAAAAAAATGGACTCCAACTTAGGATTTGAACTATAATTATAGTCGCGCTTGAGTGTGAGATTAGAATATAACTTACACCCTTCCAGTTCCGTCTGTAGTAGCTCAGGGCTTGCTGTGTACCCCATCATAAGCGTTCATTCTGAGCAAGTGTTTCAATCTCATTAAAGAAAGCGAAGACTATCTCTAGTGCTCTTTTAAATATTTCCTGAGGTTGACCTCTTTTTTCATTTTTCCCATTGAGTGCTTGTTTTATGATTCTCTTTTGTTATTTCTTTCCATCACGTGACTGATATTCATTAGGAAATCAACGGCAATTTCAACCAGCAAAGGAGACACTATGCTTTCTTGTCTCACCTCGTTTCATTCTGGAACTATTCGCTCATACCTTTCCCCGTGCAAACTGCATTGTAATGTTCCTCTTTATCTTAACTCCCCGTGGAGCTTGTCTTCAACAAACAATTTTGAAGTCGTTCTTTTACTTGCCATTCTTTTAACATTTTTCCATGTCTTCCCCATCCTCATCGTCAACGTTCTTCTTCGCCTGTCATCGCCAAGAATATTTTGGTCTTCCTCTTTGTCTCCTCCCTTGGGAATTCCAAAATAAGGCTTGTTGCGTAATGCTATAAGTTGACTTCCGCGGTGTGTGTCCTTTCCAAGCGTCCAATCGCCATCGTCTTTGTCCTATCTTTTGTCGCCTGGTACTTGATTGGCACTTTCCCATAGTTCTAAGTAAACGATACTGTTCTGCTATTTCCATTTTTTTTTAATTATGCGCAATCATCCATTAATGAAATTCTGTAAACTGCTAACGAGTAGCCGTCATAAAATATCTCATGATTTTGATGAATTTTGGCTTTTATTTACATAAAAGATATACCATAACGAACGTTATAACTATTATCTCACAATTTATCGTGGTGGGAGCCGCGGTAGAACAATAGCTAGAGCAACGGATCTACTGACTACAGGGAGGTGGGATTCAAGCCTGATCGACATTTCCTGTGTTCACCCAGCCTTATTTAGACACCACATGTTATCTTGAAAAGAACTATACTTGGGCGTAATGACGACCTTATTAATTTTTTTTTTTTTTTTGGGGGGGGGGGGGGAGAAGAAAATTTAGAGAAACAAGAAGTATTACGACACTGATATAATAATCCCTATACGGCATATAAATGAAAAGAGAATTACTAAACACAATTAGAGCAAGACAAATGAAATTTTTGGGGCATGTTAAAAGACACAACAGCCTACTAAAAGTAATATTGGAAGGGAAAATACAAGGTAAAAGAGGCAGACCAAGACTAACATGGACGAGTAACATAAAAAGATGGACAGATCAGCCTATGACAATCTGCACCATCAAAACAAGAGACAGATTGGAATGGCGCTCCATGGTAGCCAACCTTCGATGTGGAGACGGCACTCAATGATAATGATGATACGGCATAGGCCGTGACGGTGTTCTTTCTTCTCAGCACCCACCCATATATTTGTCTCACTCATTTTGTTTTACTAACTTTATAAACCCATTTGTAGATGTCTGATGAATCAAGCGGCGGATATTGCCAGAGAAGGCAACGATGTTTCTATTGTATCATATTACATAGCATAATCACATTTCAGTTCTATGAGTTGAATGCAAGTGTACAAGAACCTGCCATCGTATCCAGCATGTTGTGATAGCTCAAGTAATTCGAGCCATTACTAAGAGATGGGAATTAATGGCTGTGGAGGTGAAACCTACTACAACTTTACAACCGTACTATGACATCTATCGACCTTGCAGTGTGTATGAGAACTACGTAGGCTATCTCAGCAATCACCTGCCTCTTTGTTATGACAACAGTTGTTCAACTAATAATTGACATTTTTAAAATCACTTTACCGTAACATAGTGGATTTTCATGCAGTAATGAACGACTGTGCTAACTCTAAGTGTTTGTGTGGGTCTTCTATTGTTCCATGTATAAGTGACTGATCGTCTGCAAACAGAAGTTTGCCTGTCTCCGTCGATAGGCTAATTTACATATGGAATCATGTTATATCTTGCACTGAATCATAAAACAAGTTCGCGATGAGAAACAAAACGATAAATAGCCATTTTCACAAGACACTGAGAAGAATGCTTGTATGAGAGGTAAATATAAGAGTAATCGATCGGTCTACTAAGATTGATAATCTCGGTCAGAATAGGGGTACACTGCGAGCCTCCTGTTACGACTGACGGCAATAGAATGATGTAGGAATTATGAAGCTAGAACTAAGCGACTCTGGAAGGGTCGCTACACGAGTGCAAGTAATATTCAAGAAGACGTACGCATAGGACATATTACAACACATAACGTTCTATTTTTTTTCTAATGCATCATTTAAATGGCTATTGTTAATCAGTTAAGTTATCTCTGCAATGGTGCCTATCTTAGTCTCGAAACACGATAAATTTAGGTAATTGAGGAAAGACGAAATATAATTTGACCAAAGACAGTCCGGTGGGTACGAAAAAAACTAAAACAATAATGAGCAGTGTATACCATACTTGGGACATCCAGCGAATGATGGATCATCCAACTGAAGAAACGTTTTCATACAAATCGTCATAAGGAGTATAGGCGTATCAGTGATAGTTTCTCGTTTACTTCCATCGGACTGTGTGCAGTTGTCTTCGCTCGCCTTCGACTAGAAGTCTAACCCACAATACAGAGGGACATACCTCTCTTAGTCAGGTCCCTATCCACCAAAGACAAAAAATAATAAATGAATATTATTATAGAGGGAAACTTCCGGGGCGATAATCAACGAATCATTTCAGAGGAAGAGGTATGTTTACGGCACTCTGAAAAAAATTACAAATAATCAACAACAGAAAGAAAAAAAAGAACAATATATGGTCCGAAGCAGGATCTAGCCCGTACTCCTTGGCACAGCGCCTTGCTACGAGAAGCCAAGCGCTAAGAAACACTGCCAACTTCTTCTTCTTCTACTTTCTTTCTTTCTACCTTTTTAGCTCCCAAGTGGAGCATAGGTCTTCAACAAACACTTTCCAAGTCGTTCTGTTTTTTTGCCATTCTTTTAAGATCATTCCATGTCTTCCCCATCATCTTCATCTCTGCTTCTATCTGTCTTCTCCAAGAATTCCTTGGTCTTCCTCTTTTCGCCTGGGGATTCCAAAAAAGGGCCTGTTGTGGCCTCTCAGTTGGCTTCCGTAGTGTGTGTCCTATCCAGCGCCATCGTCTTCGCCGTATCTCTTTATCCACTGGTACATTTCCATAATTCCATGTTAGTGATTTTGTCCTGCCATTTCCATCCTTTTATCCTGCGTAAGCATCCATTAATGAAAGTCTGTATCTTCGTGACTGTCAATTTTGTTGTTCTCCATGTTTCACAGCCATATAATAGGACCGACGATATAACAGAACAGACTGCCAACTGAAACTATCTATAACTTTTAGTTAGCTGAGTTGAAAGTGTTCCTAAAGCGTTTGGCTTCTCGTGGCAAGGCGCTGTGCCAAGGAATACGGGTTTGATCCTGCTTAGAACCATAGATTGTTCTTTGTTTTTTTGTTTTTTTTTTCTGTTGTTGATTATTTGTCATTTTTTCCGAGTGATGTAAATATACCTCTTCCTCTGAAATGATCCCACCGATCTGCCCAACACACGGGAGCCTCCCAGCATCAATCTGCCTCGGTACAGTTCTCTTGTAACTGGGATTTCCTCACCACGACAAGGCAAGCATACAACTAGCTTTTATAGAACAATGTTTAGAATGTCATGGGCAGCTGAATGAAGATGTCTTAACTAGCGTTAGTTAACAAGGAGAATTTTTTTTAACGCGTTAGGAAAGAAAAAATGTAACTTTTTTTGTCATGTCATAAGGAAAGAAAAAAAAAACTTCAACAACAGATACGATGGAAGGAAAGAGGTAAATGAACACAACGGCAGAAAATACAAGATAATTTAACAGTCTGGCATTAAAACCGACTAATGGTATAGTTAATAAGGAACACAACGGAAATGAATGAATTTTGTGAGATAAAGATGATTTCTATAGTATAAACACGGCACTTGTAGGCTACTTGTCAATTCACGAAGATGATGGATGAATTGATTTTATTAGTGACGACTACAGTAAACGTTTATTGAAAAAAAATATAGTTGAGTGTTTGCATTTGTTTTATTCTTCTGCGCACACAAATGAGTTTGTATTATATAAATCTGTCAAATTAAAATTAAACTTCCGAGTATATACAAATTAAACTTCCGAGTATATACAAATTAAACTTCCGTGTGAGTGCAAAACTGCAGGGCGGTAACTTTGTAGTTAGATTGACAATCAACATTCCTTCCATCAAAAGCTGCAGCTAAAGTGGGCTGTGGCATGTTTTAAAATAAAAATAGCCATTACAACTAACGGCGGATATTCAGAGGTGGCAAAGGAGGCCACGACTCCTCTAATATTTTATCAGAATGCATAACGCAATCACATTCCAGCTCAATGAGTTAAACGTCAATGTACAACCAGTACAACGTATTCCCTAGTACAGTCATGATATAGTTATTAAGCCGTTACTAATAAACTGACTTCAATGCCTATGGAGGTAAAACCTACTACAACCGTACATCTGTCAACCTTGCACTGAGTATGAGAACTAGGTAGGTAATTTCAGCAACCAGTCCCCCGTTGTCATGGCAACAGACGAACGTCTAATCATGTGGCGTTTTATCTATTTTGTTAAACATATAAAAATAAAGTCTCTTATATATTGGATGTATAGAAGAATAGGCAGAATTGGATGAAAAGAAAACAAACGGTTATGGTTATGGAAGGGCCCGGTATCACTGCAATCGAATTAAAATCCATAATTGCTCAATCGCCCGTGCCAATGGAATCATCCGAATTACTAACTCATCTCCCAAACAAAGAAAGGTAGCTGTAGTCCCTATTATAGCAGTCTCAGCACACGCCAAAAGACATAAGGCGAAACCGCATAGAAAGTGAACACAACCAACTGTTCCTTGTCATACGATATCATCATTCATCGTAAACAATTGAAATATCGAAACATACGGATGAAACACACAGCTCACGGTGTGCACAGAACACTTAACTCAGTAGCTCCTGCAACAAGCCGAACTTGGAATATGAGGAAACTGCAACAATGAACACTTTTCATACATAGCCTTCAATGGTTCCTTCCGCCTATCCACCATATTTATCGGAAGTTCACATCCTCCTGAAAATGATGATCGTCATATTTTTTTGTTTTATGTATAGCGCGTGATGATGTTAGGATATCGTTTTTTACTCCAATTCCGAACATATAAAACACAGTTAGTCGTCAGATTATCCCCGTCGCACATCAAACAACAGACCGTAAGATTAGCGTATGACCGGTGTTTCGTTCGTTGTAGGCTGCATTCACTAGAGTAATCGGGAATCTGTGGGCGCAGCCATTGTTGTGTCAAACAAACGATGGAGTCTTAACACAACTAAAAGTGAAGAGAACTACTAAACACAATTCAAACAAGACAAATTAGATTTTAGGGGCATTTTAAAAGACACGACAGTCTACTAAAAGTAATCTTGGAAAGGAAAATACAAGGAAATAGAGGCAGACCAAGACTATCATGGACAGGTAATACCAAAAGATGGACTAGTCAATCTAAGACAAACTGCACTATAAAAGCAAGAGACAGAGCGAAATGACGCTTCATAGTAGCCAACCTTCGATGCAGAGACGGCACTCAATGATCATGATGAGAAGTTGAGCCAGTAGGCGGCTGTCCTATTTAGTCAATCAATTCAGAGGAAGAGGTATATTTACAGCACTCGGAAAAAATGGCAAATAATCAACAACAGAAAAAAAAGAACAATATATGGATTGAAGCAGGATCGAACCCGTACTCAGTGAGTGGCAGAGTGCCATGAAAAATCAAACGCTGGGGAACACTGCCACTCAGCTAACTAAAAAATTAGCTATCGTGGACAATGTCTATCACGCAGGTGTTCTCATGACTATAGCATAATGCTGCGGTCACAGTTCGGAAAAACATTGTGTATCTGTATTTTTCCTATTAAGACAAGTATCTCCCGGATAGGGTAGGGCTGAATACTTGCGTTGCAGACAAACATTTAGGACAAAACAGCACGAATAGTAGTTTCCAGTGGTTTAGGCTGGAGACAAATAATAATAAATGAATATTATTATAGAGGGAAATTTCCGAGGAGATAATCAGCGAATAAATTCAGAGGAGGAGGTATGTTTACAGCACTCTGAAAAAATGACAAATAATCAACAATAGAAAGAAAAATAAAGAACAATATATGGACCAAAGCAGGATCTAACCCGTACTCAGTGGCACAGCGCCTTGCCACGAAAAGCCAAACGCTAGGGAACACTGCCACTCAGCTAACTAAAAAATGCACAGGTGTTTGTCTTCAACGCAAGTATTCAGCCCTACCCTATCCGGGAGATACTTGTCTTAATAGGAAAAATACAGATACACAATATATTTCCGAGCTGTGATCGCAGCTTTATGCTATAGTCATGAGACATGACTTTCACCTGCGTGAAAGACATTGTCCACAGTAGCTATTTTTTTTTTAGTTATCTGAGTGGGCAGTGTTCCCTAGAGTTTGGATTTTCGTGGCAAGGCGCTCTGCTACTGAGTACAAGTTCGATCCTACTTCGGTCCATATATTGTTCTTTGTTTTTCTTCCTGTTGTGGATTATTTGTGTTTTTTTTTTTTTCCGAGTGCTGTAAACATACCTCTTCCTCTGAACTGATTCGCTGATTATTGCCTCGGAAGTTTCCCTCTATAATAATATTCATTTATTATTATTTTCTCCTGTCCTATTTAGTGCCTTCTGTAAGAATCACTGCGCTACGTCTTTATATATATATATATATATATATATATATATATATATATATATATATATATATACTTTAAAAAAGCTTTAATATATGTTAATTTACAGCAAAACCGTGTTTTCCCATAACATATAATGTATATAACTAAGATAATATGATGTAACAACAATTATGTTAATTTTGGCAATAATTGAAGGGACTATTTTACAAAGCGCAAATTGCAGTAAAGTTTATGTCACAAATTATACTAGTATCAACCTAAAAGTTCTGTCTCATATTTAGGCCTCCCTCCATATAGTTTGTAATCCACCGTCCGCCGCTGATTACAACAACAAGTTTACATTGTCAGCAAAAACACTTATAGCAACTCTCTTATGTAATTATGGTGATATGCCGCGCGTTGTACATGTCTCGGGAAACTGCGTCTTTCCATTTGTATCTTCTTCTTTCCTTCCTCATTTGCCTTTCAGCATCGAGTGGGGATATAATTTGCGGTCTTTTACTCTGCTGCTGTTATGTTTCCTATTCACCAAATTCGTACCCACAGAGTTGATCAATTATCTCGAAGACTGTTTGATGAATTTCTGTAATTATTTTTCATGAAATCTTATTTTTTTCCCCGACCGTCAGATTTTTATAACATTTAAGTACAAAGGTAGCCTGAATTTTGCACAAATCTTTTTTTTTTTTTTTTTTTTTGGTTATATAATTTTAGGAAAATATCAAACCGCATGCTCTAAACATTAGATTTTACGGTAAATTATGTTAACTTTCTAACAATGTAAGCCAAAAGCATATCCCTATCACATTGAAGAGGGCAACATTTTTAATTTGATTTTATATCTTCATCATAGAGATAAGTAAACTTTGACCAAAGTATCAAACACACATATTCGCCAAATTGCAGGCGTGTCATCAACAAAATATATGGAACAACCAGAACATCAAACACACATAGTCAGCAAATAGTAAGAGTGTCATCAACAAAATTGTCCACATGTTATTCATGTGTTATTCCGAAATAATGATTCCATTGATTGAAAAATAAGTTGTGTGTCATTAGCAAGATCATAGATAAAATGGTTTATGATTTTGACAAAGATGTTATTAGACGTGAAATTTTGAAAATGTTTGAATCGAATCAACTTGTTACACTGCGCAAACTTAAAGTTCGACTGCAATTAGAATGTGATATTGAAATCTCAAAAAATACTCTTTGGAAGATCGTAAGATGCGTTGGTTTCACTTTTCGAAAATCTGCTAGTGGTAGAAATATTGTTTGTGAAAAACCACACCTGATAGCTGCCCGAAGCAAATACCTGTGGCAGATCCGCGAGCGACGAATGGAAGGCTACGATATAGTATATTTGGATGAAACATGGGTCAATGCTCATCATACATATGAGAAAGAATGACAATCAGTTGACAGAGAAAATAAAAGAAGCATTCCTAGCAGCAAAGAACAACGCATTATTTTGGAACGTGCTGGCAGTAGAGAGAATGGTCTTGCTATAGTCCGTTCAGAAATTCATAATCACACCTGAATTAGTTTTGCGTGATAACCGCTTGTTATTTTGGTTTCAAATTTTGCATGCAATCTTAGAATATTGATAACTCAAAGATTTTGGTATTTTTTATTCCACAAACACAACAGATTTTGCACATCAGGAATTCCTTTGATCTTTTATGACGATATCACACAAGTTGATTCAAATTTTAGAGTTTACAGTAATCGTGTTAAATTTTCCAGTTTACTGCAATTCTTGTCAGAGGCGTATCTACATAGTGCTTAATTGTGGGTGTTGTTCGTTATGTGTATTTGCAAACATGAATTCAATTGGTTACAATTAGTCTTGTCCTTCGGTCACCATTAGACCCCAGGACGTCCTAACTGCAGCTGAAATTAAATTCATCTTAATTTTAATCATTCCGAATCTGACGATTCTAAGAGGTTGATAATCATTACTGGACAAATAGTAATCCATCTCGTTTCCAGTACTCATCTTCCACCCGCAGCACATGTTCAACACACTTCTTCCAGAACGGAATGTCTATTTTTGAGAGAGACTCGCGAGTCAGAACTTCAACATCACACATTTTAAACGTCCTGTTCTGTTCTGCAAATTGTCCTTTGACGTGAGCCCAGACAAGTTCGATTGGATTAAGGTGCGCATCATATGCAGGGAGTCGAAGAGAGGTGTGGTCGTATTTCTCAATGATTTTGTCAACATGGTACACCTTTTTCTTATTCGTATTCTTCACAAGTTGTAACAATTCGGGTTTTAAATATGTGTCGTCAAATTTGACATTTTCATTCGCAAGCCATGTCCTAATTTGCTCTTTATTATTTGATGCAGTAGGCACTTTGTCTTCCTCTGATACGACATTGTGGTATGATCCATGACTATGCATGAAGGTCTCTCCAGGATTGGTAAAAGATCGTTCTCAAACCAGTGCCTGAAAATGTTTCCATTCATTTCAGTATGGTAGTCCCTACCGTCGGTATTTTTTGATTGGAAAATAAGTCCCGCATCATGGACAAGGCCGTTTTCAGTGCTTCCAGCATGCGTTAATATAATGCGCTGGCCTTTGCTGCTCGGAATTGTTCTTTTGAGTTTGCCATTTACTGACTGCCATTCTTTAGCATAGGTGTGGTGTGCGTTGACCCATGATTCGTCCAAATATACAATATCATACCGTTCACTCCGCCGCTCATGGATCTGTCTCAGGTATTTGCTTCGAGCAATGACCAAGTGTAGTTTTTCACAAATAATATTCCTGCCCCCAACAGTTTTTCTGAAAGTGAAGCCGGCTCCTCGCACAATCTTCCATAGAGTACTTTTAGAAATGTTAATATTGCAGTCTGCATGCAATTTTAATTTCAAATTCCTGAGAGTAACTAGTACATTATTAGCAAACATTTTCAATATCTCACGTTTTATGACATCCATGTCAAAGCTGTCGACTTTCCTTTTACTTCCTTGATTGACATGAGTGCACTCTTGTCTAATCTTGAGTCTTGTTTAATCCAATGAGAAAATGACGATTTATTAAGACCAAGCGCGAGTTGCGTTCGTCTCTCTGGGTCTGGATATCACAATATAAATGCCCCATCTTGGATTGCCTAAGGAAGTGTTAATATAGTAAAACAGTAACCTTTTGCATAGTTATAAATTTGCATTTCAAACTCATTGTAATTTAGATATAAATGTTGGTATTTAAAGTCAACAAATTGTCTACTGAGTCTTCACAAAATTAATAAAGATACGCCTTCCCTTCGGTAATTAATGCCAAGGGCGTGATGCGTCATGTCGTTCAATAACAATTCAGTTTTGTGCACGGGATTTTCCTGAAGTTAGTGTTTCTGCAATAGCCAAACTATTTTACGTGAACGACCGCACCAAATTAATGTATATATCCTAAAATGGTGTCAAATTCGAACAGGGTGAATTTAATATAGCCTAAAGAAGAAAACTTAAACTATAGCTTGTTTCATAAGTCGTGCCCAACTTTAAAAATCAATATCTTTTAAACCGCTTTTTGTAATTTTTTTCAAAATTTGCATGTAAAGTTATAATGATTAGAACCCAACAGGGAATTAATTTCATTAAAAACAAACATTTGGTTATTATTGTTGCTTATTTGATTTATATAAATTTATAACGACCCATTGATGTAGTCAAAACTTAGTGTTTACAGTATTTAAGTTAAAAATAGCGATTACAAATCCATACACGCTCAAATTTACGATTTTGCACGCTTTAAACGTGAGTCGTCTGACACAATTAGACACTTGTAGTAAACACGAGGCATTATGTGTTCCATTTCCGTTCATTCATAGGTGTAGACGTGGAACGCTAACATTTATCATGAGTCTTAAAATTAAATTCTGCAGTTTACAAAACATCGTAATAAAAATGTATGACTTTTTTTGCAAAGAGGCTAAACGAGGAAGATTATTTCATTCTTTAGAAAATCCTGAGAATAGGACAAGACACATTTTGGATTTATCTAAACGGTCATTTAATCGCTGGATTCAAGCACGTGACCGTCAATGTTCCAAATATACAAAATCACAAGGAAGAGCAAAAATGTTGGATAATTTCAACAGTGAACTTATTAGAAGTGAAATTCGCAAAATGTTGGGTATGAATGAAACTGTTACAATAAGAAAATTAAAAGTATCGCTGAAAAAGAACAACAGTATTGAAATATCAAAGTCTACATTATGGAGGAATGTGAGAGCTGCAGGCTTTACATTCAGAAAGTATTCCAATGGACGAAACATCATCTGTGAGAAGCCACATATAGTAGTCATGAGAAGCAAGTACTTACGTGAAGTAAAAGAGGTGCGCAAGCAAGGTTATGATATTGTGTACTTGGATGAAACATGGATCAATGCTCACCACACTAACCAAAGGGAATGGCAGTCATCAGATGGAAAGATTAAGAGATTAATACCTAGCAGCAAAGGACAGCGCTTGATAATTGCTCATGCAGGTAGTCGACAACATGGACTAATACAGAATGCAGAGCTCATTTTTCTTTCAAAATCCATAGACAATCGGGATTATCACTCTGAGATGAATGGTCACATATTTAGACATTGGATTGAAAATTCTGTTCTCCCATCACTAGATCGACCATCTTGCCTAATAATGGACAATGCAGCGTACCACAACATTGTTGCACTTGAAGATAAAGTCCCGACGTCATCCAGTACAAAAGATGCTATTAAGATATGGCTCACAAAGGAGCACATACAATTTAATAACATGTACTTAAAACCTGAATTACTATCTCTAGTAAAGCAAAAACAGAGGACAAAGATTTTTCAAATAGATAAGATTATCCAAGAGCACGGTCATATAAGTTTGAGGCTGCCACCTTACCATGCTCATTTAAATCCAATAGAACTAATCTGGGCAAAATTAAAAGGACAAGTGGCAGATGAAAATACAACATTCAAAATATGCGATGTAAAGACTCTTGCTAATCTCGCTTTATTAAATATAGACAAAGATTATTGGGCTAAATGTGAAGACCACGTCTTAAAACAGGAAGAGGAATATTGGAAAAATGATGATTTGTGGAATGTTCAACCCCAAACAGTTATTAATCTTTTAGACTCGTCTGATTCAGAATGAAAGTATATAGCCCCCACAATGTTGGCCCCTATATTACCTTAAATTATTTCAACAAACGGTCCTTTTCAGGACCACACAACTATGAAAATTGGACATACAGGTATACCTTGATATTATCGTCCGTCCTCGAACTGAGCAGACAATAATTATCCTGGTGTTTTGTTTTATCCAGTTATTTCCCCATTACGGCCACACCTTTACCTAGTGAAAATTAATCGTAGACCAGCAACTACGGTAATTTCTATTCTTTAGGGCTTCACAATTTACAATTTTGACAAACATCAAAGAAATATCGCCGCTTTAAGAAAACTGCAGCTGCAAGATATTTGTTAAATATACATTTAAAGGGTATTTTGCATTATAATAACATTTGGAAAATTTCAAAAGTATTTAACAAACGGTTAGAGAGTAATAGCGTTTTGAAGTTGGGCATATGATTTGAAACGAGCTATAGATCAAATTTCTCAGAGCAAAAAATATTTCTATAACGTCATCAATATTCTAAGATTGCATGCAAAATTTGATAGCAAAATAAGAAACGGTTATCACGCAAAACTAATTCAGGTGTGATTATGAATTTCTGAACGGACTATAATGACACACACCTTATTTTTCAATCAAAGTCTACAGACAATACGGACTACCACAATGAAATAAATGGACGAATTTTAAGAGACTAGATAGAGAACACTTTACTCCCTATTCTGCATAGACCTTCATGTCTTGTAATGGACAATGCATCCTATCATAATGCGGTAGTACTGGAGGACAAAGTTCCTAATTCGTCAAACACAAAAGATCAAATCATCACATGGCTTAGAAAAGAAAATGTTTCCTTTCAAAACGCCCAGTTAAAACCAGAGTTGTTGCAAATTGTTAGATAAACAAAGAAGACAAAGTTATATCAAAATGATAAAATAATAGCAAAGTATGGCCACACATCTCTTCGCCTCCCAACTTATCATTCGCACCTCAACCCAATACAATTTGTGTGGGCTAAAGTCAAAGGGCAAGTTGCTGCACAGAACACGACTTTTAAAATTTGTGATGTTAAGGAATTGACGCGTGATGCCTTCTCAACGATAGACATTGGATACTGGAGAAAATGTGACGATCATGTGCTCAAAGAAGAGGAACAATACTGGCAACGAGATGGATTGCAGTTTGTCCAACCGATAACAGTTCTTAACCTCTTAGAGACTTCTGATTCGGAATGACACATGTATAACATGTGGACAATTTTGTTGATGACACTCTTACTATTTGCAGACCATGTACGTTTGATGTTCTGGTTGTTCCATATATTTTGTTGATGATACGCCTGCTATTTGGTGTTTGATAATTTGGTGGTCAAAGTTTACCTATC
This sequence comes from Megaustenia siamemsis, assembly GCA_032433765.1. NCBI lineage: Eukaryota > Metazoa > Mollusca > Gastropoda > Stylommatophora > Ariophantidae > Megaustenia > Megaustenia siamemsis. Next base: position 33,398,312 of record JAVIAB010000106.1, read on the forward strand.
TCTATGACGAAGATATAAAATCAAATTAAAAATGTTACCCTCTTCAATCTGTGTACGGATATGCTTTTGGCTTACATTGTTAGAAAGTTAACATAATTTACTGTAAAATCTAATGTTTAGAGCATGCGGTTTGATATTTTCCTAAAATTATATAACAAAAAACGATCTGTGCAAAATTTCTATTCTATTTTGTCATGTATTAGTGCCTGATCATCAGCAAAGGTGCAAGTGCCTGAAAGTTTGCTAATAAAATTCTACGAGTTTTAGCTAACACAACAGTTGATTCTATTTCAGCATAAGTTGTAAAGATTGATCAGGAAAAGGCTAATTTGTAAATTATGAATTGTCGTTTAGATATTCGAGTCGATTTGTTCCGTGGCTCACCAGTTACGTTTAGTCAAAAAAGGAACTTGATAAATTATAAACAATTTTGTAACCAAGGGTTAAGTACATAATCATTGACAAGTGTTTCACGTTTTAAGTAAAATAGAGTTACCTTTCCATGGTTGGTACATGTAGCAGTAGTGGCCGACAGACTCGGCACTGGCTTGTACATGTAGCAGTAATGTCCGACAAACTCGGCACTGGTTTGTACATGTAGCAGTAGTGGCCGACAGACTCGGCACTGGTTTGTACAGGTAGCAGTAGTGGCCGACAGACTTGGCACTGGTTTGTACATGTAGCAGTAGTAGCCGACAGACTCGGCACTGGTTTGTACATGTAGCAGTAGTGTCCGACAGACTTGGCACTGGTCTGTACATGTAGCAGTAGTGTTCGACAGACTTACCACTGGTTTGTACATGTAGCAGTAGTGTCCGACAGACTTAGCACTGGTTTGTACATGTAGCAGTAGTGTTCGACAGACTTGGCACTGGTTTGTACATGTAGCAGTAGTGTTCGACAGACTTGCCACTGGTTTTTACATGTAGCAGTAGTGTTCGACAGACTGGCCACTGGTTTGTGCATGTAGCAGTAGTGTTCGACAGACTTGGCACGGGTTTATACATATAACAATAGTGTCCGACTGACGTGGCACTGGTTTGTATATGTAGCAGTAGTGTCCGACTGACGTGGCACTAGTTTGTATATGTAGCAATAGTGTCCTACAGACTTGGCACTGGTTTGTACATGTAGCTGTCGTGTCCGGCAGACTTGGCACTGATTTGTGCATGTATCATAAGTGTCCGGCAGACTTGGCACTGATTTGTACAGGTAGCTGCCGTGTCCGGCAGACTTGGCACTGATTTGTACATGTATCAGCAGTGTGCGGCAGACTTGGCGCTGGTTTGTACATGTAGCTGTCGTGTCCGGCAGACTTGGCACTGATTTGTACATGTATCATAAGTGTCCAGCAGACTTGGCACTGATTTGTGCATGTAGCTGCCGTGTCTGGCAGACTTGGCACTGATTTGTACATGTATCAGCAGTGTCTGGCAGACTTGGCACTGGTTTGTACATGTAGCTGTCGTGTGCGGCAGACTTGGCACTGGTTTGTACATGTAGCTGTCGTGTCCGACAGACTTAGCACTGGTATGTACATGTAGCTGTCGTGTCCGACAGACTTGGGACAGGGTTGAAATTGATAGCGTGGAGGTACTTGTCACAATTAACATCAGGACTAAATACTGCTATGAATTTTTCTAACGTAACCATCTTTCTGCTGCTAATTTCTCAAACTTTATAAATGTTTAAAGTATTTGCAAACGACATAGCAAAGATAAATTTTGATAATTAAATTCTTGTGTAGCAAGTGTATCTCCCCCACCCCCTTTCTCTCTCTCTCTCTCTCTCTCTCTCTCTCTCTCATACACCCACACCCACTTTTAATAGCAGTAATTTACCCGTTCCTATTTAAACTATAACTACTGTAACTGTAACTACTACAGCACGCTCGGCAGGCAGAATAATCTACGAAGACAGTGGTGCATACGTCGTGACCACGAGTAGCATGACAATGAAGGCGATGGCAGTGACCAAGGCATTCAAATGGTTAGAGTCACAAGACTACACCTTCATGTATACTGAGTGATTCGATGAGCATGATAAAAAAAGTGGAGGCGGGCTCTGTACGCATGCAATGGGTAGAGTCGTTGCAGAAATCTAAAATACGTAGAGTCTCCTTTGTCTATGTCCCCGGACATGCGGGAGTACGGGGAAATAAATAACGGGGAAATAGTAAAGGGCGGACAGGTTGGCTAGCTGCGCTGTCGTTGAGGACGAGCAACCAATGGATCGGGCGGACATCATCAATGCCCTCCGAGATGTGGGAAGAGCACAGGACTTCGACAAACACAGATCCACGTCACTTCTTCGGATGATGGAAATGGGAGTTAAGTTGGGCACAGCCAGAAATGAGACACTTAGTGGCCGTGTAAGAAGACTTATCAACCAACATAGAACTGGAGTCGTCAGTCGCTGGACACTGAGGGAATTGCTGAGGAGGGGATCTGAGCACCTATGGACATGTTCGGAGTGCAATGATGATGACCCGCAAATAACTCAATAACTAAATACTGTAACTAGCAACACAAGTTAAGATTCAGTCAATGACTCAATTATTATTTTTGTCATGATTCATCTTACCATTTACTTTCACTATCTTACTCTCTAATTTAAGAATTAAGAGTGTCAATGCTCTCTGGCAGATGCTCTCGGGTGGTGATCGTGTTAAAAGTCCAAACCATTTGATCTAGTTTCCTAATACGTTCCATCACTGGTGTTGCTCCAACTCTTTTCCTTATTTCATAATTTTTTTCTGTCTCTTCTTGTTGCAGTTAATATCCTTCTATGGTAAGTGTAGTTCTTAGTTATACTCATTATAGTTCTCAGTGAGATGCTCAATTCAAGGCAAAGATAGCATCAGTGAATTTCGTTTTTGTTTTCTTTCTGAACCCCATTTGCGCCTCACATAGTTTAGGTAAATTATTGATCACAGCCTTTTCTCTAGAATTAAAAAAAAAAAAATCTCAACTGTGACTAAATACGAATTTTCTCTGCTTAGCGTCAAATCCCATTTGCTGCCGTAATTGTGTTCACATGAAAAGAACAATTGCATTCTCCCAGTCCTGAGATTTGTCAATCCTTGTCCACTCTAATGATTATTGTCATAATCGTCTGTACGTTCAACAATTTATGTGACGTTATTTTGTTCTCCATTTATTAAAAGATATTAAAAATCGAGGGACTAGGTCATACACAAGCACTGGAGGTGACATCTTGACCTGGTCTTTCAGATGGTGAGTCACATTCAACATCTCACAAAATGGATATTTCCTTCCTGTTGAAACAATATTTTATTTTATTTTGCTCAATGAGACATACTTGTATGCATGTATAAGTGTTTCTCAACTTATATGGAAAAACCAGACCTTAACAAAGTTTCGTATAAAACAGCGGCTTGCCTTTTCAATAGACAAAACATTATTACAACATGGTTGTTGGATTATTGAATGTTTACAAAGACTGTTCAATGTTAACTGGAAAGTTTTCAAATGTAATTAAATTATGCACGTGGAGACCGTCCAAAATTAACATTTTCCACCAGACACTCAATTGAGCATTAGACTATATAATAAAAGAGGCAAACTGAAAGTGACTGCACAGAGCTATATTAAAAATATAAGGGGGAAGGTGGAATATTTTCCAGTGTCTTAAGGCGGATGGGGATATGATGTTAGAGCCCATATTTGTCAACGAGGAAAGGCACAGCTTTTGAGTAGCATGGTCATCACTCTCCAAGTCGTCTTATTCTCAGAAAAATGTGGTACCCATTTAAGACTGGGTGTACAGAGGAGCCTTCGATTGAAGCTGACCTCGTGTCCTTAATTAGACTTAGTAGCTCATTTCACTAATCAGTGAACTACGGCGGCTCCACTATCAATAAAGGAAAGTTACAAATGAATTGGATAGAATTGCGGAGGGAGGGAGAGAAAGAGAGTAGGTCGAGTGGATTGAACCGGTCATTTCAAAATTATATGGGTGCTGATCTGGCTTCTATTAGGATCTAATTATATTATAATGGTTAGACGGAATAGGATCTTGATCAGTTTTGATTCACTGATCCAGGTTTTAGGTAAGCAATTAGCTATAAGAAGATGATCACTTTGAGCCCAACAACTTGCAGATCACCTTGGCTCCTACTTTTATCCTCTTTCTAGGCTAAAAAACACGCGTGGCACATTTGCTCACAGATCAGCCATCACACACCAGGTTAAAGGAAATTAGATTTAAATTAATTAGATTAGAATTAGATCCCCCGAAATTTGTATAAAGTTATTCATGTCAAAGGAGAAAATGTTAACATCTCTTTACTGAAATAGTTTATATATAGTTTCCGACAACTACTGCAGAGTGGGGGCCTAGGTAGCCTAGTTTGGAAAACCACCTAACTAGCTACCGACGTTCAGCCAACCTGTGTTAAATTCCCGCTGGAAGCAGTGTGAATTGCCTCGTGGTTGGAAAAAAAATACCATTGCGGTCGACTCAGCCGCTGTTAGAAATGGGTACCAGAGTTCATACTCTGGTAAGGTGAATGGCGCCTCGCTCGTGAGTTACGACGCTTGAGGCGACACTAGACAAGAGTCTCCGAACACTTCTGGATAGGCAGCCGAGCACATATGAATCAAAACTCGCGTACTAAGACACCGGTTCACGTCTCGTACCTTTACCTTTACTGTAGAGTGAAGCATTCTTCTTGTTTGTGTACTGGACCATCATCACTGTACTTTGACAGTGTTCATTACACAGCCAACTATTGAGAAGGCCTGAACTCCACCAGCGCGACGTTTTCAGCATTGAGAGTAAGAGCTGTTGTGGATAAGATTACGTCACCCCTTTATAGCTCGCAAAGGCGCACCTTGACCAGTAACGTCACTCTAGTGGGGTTGCGCTAAGGTCTTCTTTCCAATGGCTGTAGTTCATTAGTACTATTTTTGTTTCTTCTGTGTTCGCCCGTTAACTACTACTATTCTTCTACTGTCCATATTTAATAGGACATGAAATAGGCATATATGCATTATGTTGTTCGCAGTAATATACAATATATTAGTCTTTATGACCAAGACATCCGATTTCAGCAAGATATTTTTTGGGGTAAAGTGTTGTCTTCCCTTTACGATCCCTACTCGCTTGACCGGGCTGTCTAATTTGTTTTCAGACTCATTTCGAGGAGCGAGGAGGTTAGTATGGTTTTAATCAGCTCTGGCTCTTTATCTCGACATAAAAAGTCAGCTATGAGTCTGTGGCCGATTCCAGTTCATTTACTGTTGACGCCGGCCTCGAGACAGAGAGGTTGTGGGTTTAAATCCCGGCTACACCGGTTGGGATTTTTATTTATGATTTCTCTCTGCGGCAACCACCCCTGGTCTCAGCAGCGTGGCCCGGCTTGAAACGTCAATTACTCATCGACGGAAAAAAATATGAGTACCTCCGAAGTCGGAGTTATCTGCCTGTGCGGCGAGGGACCCCTGCGCACACGGCTGCCAGGGAAAAACGGATTAACACGCAAAATTCAGTTCCTAGTCTCTAGGGACTTCGTCAGAGGTAAAAGTTGGCGAACGAAAAAAAAACAATTTACTGTTGGAGGTCTTCATTATTAATCCATGCCTGATCACACGAGAAAATCTAGACATAATTCACGAGTTCAGAACTACAATCAAGGATCGATGTGGGTAGTTTCAGATAAGTGGTTTCAAATAATCACAAGTGATAACAGAAACTTTATTTTTTTTAATTTAGCCTGGGCTGCGGCTTGACTTGCTCTTTCCGATGCTGTCAAAGGCTGTTTTATTTTCTTCACACGTTTTACGTGATCAAATAAATACATTTTTTTTCGTCTTCGTTACCCCAGTTATTCCTTCCCATTTTGTTATCAGGTGTGTCTAAAAGTATCTAATATTTCCACGCGGGATTCCAAATAATGAAAAAATAGTATCTTCTTCTTCTTTCCTTCCTTATCTGCCTTTCAGCGTCGAGGGGCACTATTAAAAATAGTATCACGCAGCACATTTTCATGTTTGGTGGCCAGTGCTCTCATCGCTGTTATTACTTTCCTAATCTCAGTAAGCCCTGAATCCCTTTTTTTCTATTTAGACATTGACAATAATGGATTTGTCGGCCGAAAGTACAGACTTCGCGTTAGTTTAGGGAAGATAATATAAACATAAAACAGAACTGGCTCTTTTGACTATTAAATTATATGTTCTAACAGGGACTTAAAGTTAACTGATAGCTTCACAATCAGTGAACCAGAACTGATGGAGGTCCAACTCCACCCTCTGCTGATAACTGGGAACTGACTAACTAGTTTCGATAACCGAGCAAGAATCGAAGAAGGAAGTCAAAACTCAGTAGACAAAAATGACATGCTGAAGTTAGATGTGCTGAAATAAGTTGTGCACGTATTGTAAATTGCTGTAATCAACGATATAAATAAACTGCGCCCACTTAACGCCGTTTTAAGGACAATCCATGGAAATGAATTATTGCGAGTGAATGCTGAGAAATGAAACGTCTACATTAGGTGATAACCGTTATTTCTTCTTTACTTCATGAAAGAAGCTAATTTTTACGTAATTTGGGGTATTTTAAAAATTGATTATTATATACATAAAAGACACAACTCGGAAAGTTACTTTTGAGCCATACAGCTTTAAGTTGAGAATCTTCAGCAGATTTAACAAAGCCCCGAGCTCTTGAATCCTGCAACTGAGTTATGCATTTTTCTAGACAAAAAAAATAAGGAGGGAGTAGTAGGGGTGGCTGTTTTGATGGATTTAAACTATAATGTTAAAACAAAATACTTGAAAATAAAAAAATAATAAATCAAGCGATCTAAAATTTAAGCAAGAATTTTAACCACGTACTAAATATAAAACGTATCCAATTGAGGAATTAGAACGCGAAATATGTTGAAGATGGACGTGTCGAACCGAAAAGCACACTATATCGCAGTATGTCGTAAACTACCGACACAGCGGATCTACGCCAACTTTTAAGGGCAGAGAGTGAAGAGTAATCACCAAGTGGTGGTGGCGGTGAGAAAAAAAAATAAATAACATAATAAATGATCATATGTATTATACGTAAAATACCTGGGCACAATAGTAACATCAGATGGAAGATGCACCACAGAAATAAAGAGCAGAATAGCTCAGGCCAAAATAGCATTTCAGAAAATGAAAAAAATATCTTATGTAACAAATCTATGTCAATAGAAATGAGAAAGAGAGTTCATCTGTGCTATACAGAACCAACTCTGACCTATGGAAGCGATTTATGGACAGTAGACAAACAAATGAAAAGACGGTTAGAGGCCACTGAGATGGGATTTCTCAGAAGAATGTTGAAAGTTCCCTGGATAGCCAAGAAGACCAATGAGGAAATTCTATGAGAGGCCAACACAAAAAGGGAGCTCCCAAAAATATCAGAATGAAACAACATTTTTCGGGCACATCATGAGAAGAGGAAAGTTGAAATACTTGGTTACAACTGGCAAAATAAAAAGAAAGAGAGATCGCGGACGACAAAGAGAGAAAATACTGGATAGCTTTGTGTCGTGGCATGGAAAACAGTCAACAACATAAGTGATACGATGCACTGTAAGATAGACGATTGTGGAAGGACATGATCGCCTACACCAACAGGTATGGCACATGATGATACGTAAGTTAATTACGTAGATAAATCGGTTCCTATATCAGCTAGACGAAGTAAATACGATCCCCAATTATTATAGAATTATCACAATTGCATCCAAACGTAATGTATTTTTAGGAAATATATATATATTGCAATTTATTACATTTAATAGATAAATTAATAACTGTTATTGTTATAGTTTATGCTGTTGTTATGTCAATTATAAAGTAATAATTCTGTTCAGAGTTTGGCTTAAATCAAATTCTACAGTTATAATAATAGGTAACAGTACGAATGGAGAGATGTGGAGAGAAAGATATAAATAATTATTTTGAAAATAAATATAATTTCTAACTTGCTTTCGTCATTATTTATGATTTATTGCTTATGTAATGCAATAGCTGCTTTGCAAAAAAAAGAAATCCAAAGCGTGTATATCACATTATTATGGACTGGGCAGGGCACCGGACGTACTCCACATTCGTAACAAAAAGTTTTAGCATCATGTATGCTCTTATCTAGTCTGACATCTGGTCGCAAAATATAATGTTACTAGTAGTTTATCCTATCATATAAATTTTTATGTGTAGCTTTTAAATCAAACACGTCTCTTTTGGCAGTAAACATTGCTCTACTTGTACTGTTATTTATTGTAGGCCTTATTCATCGTTGAAACGTATCCTCTGGGCTCTGACGGAGTATAGTTGTGGGGGCTTAAGAATAAATCTAGCATTCCCTCTTGCTGTCGCCACGTGATGTGCATGTCACATTCCCTCCCCTTGATCTTATTTTTCTTCCTCCTCTTCTTCCTCATCCCATAACACTAGGGGTCAGTGGATTACTATTGACAGTCTTCGTCAACCTTGTCCATGTATCTTTATCTTCAGTTGGTCTGGGAGTCTACACAGTTGATGCCTGTCCATACTTTGACGGTATCTTCCCATGTCTTTCTCTGCCTGCAAATGTTTCTGTCTCCCTCTGTAGATTAAACCTATAATTAGGCTTAACCGAGAATCGAACCAACGTCCACCTGATTAGACAACAACGGGTCCAGTTCACTCGACCACCAGCTCTTCCACCCAAGTGTTACTTATGTATTTATAGTTCCTTACTGCGTAGATTCACTTTAGATTCCAGGCAAAGACAGTTTCTCTCCACTGAGAATTGAGAAGAGGAAATAACCTCTCTACAACTGCAATATGGTCTGGTACTACAAATTAAAATTGGTAAATGTACAGAAGCTCAGAGTTCAACTCATAATTTAGAGTTCTTTCGTGTAATTAACTGCGTGTATAAAGTAGATTAACCGCATGCTATTAAGGTTGCAGAATTGATAAAAATATTTCGACTCTTCAGAATTAATTTGCTTGCTTTGTAGGTAATGCAGACATGAATTAAATTGATCAAACTTAACGGTGCTAAGATTTTCAGTTTTATTTTATTTCTTCCTATGGTAAAGCCCATTTCTGCAAAATTCACTGCAGGTGTAAAACTCAACAATCTGTTCATTGACATTGTTTTATATAATCCTCTGTCTGGTGAATTTTAATGCTTCTCTTAAACTCAAAGACACAAACTCTACCTCAAGTCTGTTCCTTGGTGGGTGAAATCAGAATCAGTTATTTAAATTACATCTATGGCAGACATGTTCTCCTTTTCATGCTCAGATTTGACAAGAAAAACCCACTAGAATGAAGAAAACTACAACTCTGGCAGTTCATCTTCAGAGAAGTTTCTTATGGTTGTAAAAGCAGTGTTTTGGGATTGAGAAAGAAATTATGCTTTTAATCCTGGATTAATTTTTAATCGTTTGAATAGCATGGAAGAGAGTAAACCATCTTGTTCTAGTGTAAAAGTTCTTCATATCTTATTTCAACAAAAATACACAATGCATTTTTTTCAACACTTCTGATCACACTACATAAATATGTTTCACTATATCTTTGCAAATTTCTTGCACCCTGTGTCCAAAACTCACAAAACGATCACATATAATGTAATTAGCTTCATTTTTCTTCGTTAGCACAACGAACCGGAAATAGACTGATAGATATCAAAATATGTTTCCGGATCGAAACTACAACATTGTAGTTCGATCCGTACTTCAGTGGATAGTAAACCAATGTGGTTACATACCCTCTTTTGTTATGCCGTGGTTTCCTAGTTTAGACTGCCATGGACAGCTGATTGAAAGTGTCTTGAATAAAGTTAGAAAGAGAACTTGTGAAACGCATTAGAAAAAAAAATTAAAGGTGCATCTTCTTTTTTTAAGTCAATAGGAGACAAGAAGTTGAACAACATGCACAATATAGAACGAAAGAGTGGCGGACAAAAACACAAATATCACACAATTTAACAGTCTGACACGGAAAGAGAGTGATGGTATGAATCAGAAGGAAGACAGGATATGAATACAGAGGATATATGCCTGTTGATTAAGTTGATCTGAGCAGGGCACCGGATTATGATAACGATTATAATGAACAAATTGATTTTTTGAAAGTGAAGATTACAGTGAACATATATAGACAAAGAAAAATTGTGCTATGTTATTGTGTTACTTTTTTATTATTTTGCTCAGAAAGCACTAATATTGTTAAATAAAAATATTTTTTCGAATTTGCACAAAAACATATTACCAGTACCTCTGTATCTCAGGGTGTCCTTCAAACGAAGCAGCAGAAGTGGACTAGAGTGTGTTATAACAATGTACATTTTTACAACAGACAAAAAATTAACAAAACGTTGTTAACAAAAAACAGTCATTAACAACCGCCATATGTAATTATGGTGATATGCTGTGCTTTGTACATCATTCAGAAACTGCGTCTTTTCATTTACATGCGAGGGCGTACTGCAGTAATAAAATCTCCGAATTTTGCTTCAGCCGCAACATTTGTTGAGTGGTACATCATTCAGCATAGAACTCTAAGATCTACTTTAACACATGTAGATCTGTTTAAGATCGTCGTTTAGATTTTTAAACGACCCGATTTGTTTCGCATCCCACCACCGACACATCAATACCGTTTAGCGGAGAAACAAATGATAGAAGTTTGTATCCTATAGATAAATACATTTGTAAAAATAAATCACCTTTGACATATTATGCTTAAGGTTTAAAAAGAAAAAAAAAGTTTCCTAAGTTTGTATCTGTAGTAGCAGTCTCCTGGGACTAGGCTCCAGTTTGAAATTAAAAGCGGGAGGGTACTTGTGTCAGTCAACACCGTGATCTCAGCAGACGACCACCGCCATGACTGCTACTACCCAAAAAACATTGATGCTGCTACTATTTTTTCAAGCTTCATACTTGTCGAAAGTATTTGCAAACGACAAAACACAGGTAAATTATGATAATTAAAGGTTTCTGTAACAAAGGTATCTCTCTTTTTTTAAATACTATTGTTGATATTATTTTTATGTTTGCTGTGAGTGTCTCTGTCTCTGTCTACTGAGTGTCTGTCTCGTCTCGTGACTGACCTGTGTGTGTCTGTGAATGATGAATGTGTCGTAGTGAGTGTCTATAGTTGAAATATCTTACTTACTACTTAGTCTCGGACCTATATATGTCATAATGATACTTGTCAGGTAGAATATTTACATTTTCTATTAGGCAACACTACGCGCGAAATGAAGCAAACATTTTTTGTGTACGGATTTCTCGCACAGATTCGCGTGGAAATTACGTCGGGGATCGCTTCTTTGAATGCTCTGAACTCTGAATGCTGGCCTGTGTGTTCCGGTTCATTTCAAAGTAAATTCAAAGGTGTAGAAAAAGTCGACTGGATTGCGACGGCAGTTAGACCAGTCAGAAATCCGGGCAATTTTTTTTTAACTTGCGCGTAGTGTAATGATGACTAGTAGAAGCAGTAAATATTCTATTTGACAGTTATCATTATGAGTATATGTTTTTATATCCCGCAAATAAGACAAAATTAAAACCGTCTAATTTTCTTATAAAGAAATAATAATATAACGTCATGACAATAAACTATTAAACAATTTGCATACATAATTTCAACAATTAAAATAAAACGGTTATTAAATTATCGCATTTTGAAGAGGGGCATGAGTTTTGGAACGGACTGTAGTAGGCCTATAATGAATTTCTCATTAATCTCTCTAATTAGTCTAAAATATGATGGCCCAGTGAGTCTACTCTACTCATTCCACTTTTGACCTATAGACAAGTTTTGTTCTTTTAACACCGTAATTACAATTGAGTTTAACTTATTTAACTATTTGAATTTAAAGTCAAGTGTAAGTTGTATTGTAAGTCTTAAATCTAATTATTACTTAGTTTAATTATAGTATAATAACACTAATATCAGAAAAAATTCTGTAACAAATGTCTTCGTCGGATCTCATACACAAGCTGGAAACATGTCAAACAAACATATAAAAAACAAATCTAAAGAATAAGTGTCGAACCTTTATAAGTAAAAGGCATTGGAAATACGTTGGTCATGTGCTGAGATGAAAGACTTCCCCATCTGGTATTCATGTGGAAACAATCTGGTAAATGAAACCAAGACAAACCCAAAGAATCACTATGCAAAACAATTTTTACTAGGGAAGGCTCAACCATGGGATAAAAAAAAAAACAACATGAAAAAGACCTACAAGAACTTGCAGCAAATCATCAATCGTGGAGAACTATGACTTCCACCCTATGTGCTATTTTCAGCTCAAGAGGAGATTGAATTTAAAAAAAGAATAACTTGATTCTTCTTCTCCTTTTCTCTTTTCACTGATACCTAAAAGGTGTCGTGGTTTATATCATTTGTCGTTCTTGAGCTGCTCGAATTGACTGAATTAGTGATTTTCCTTTGTTGTTACATGTCTCTGCCACTGCATCTAGCCATCTTCTTCTGGGTCTTCCTCTTGGTCTTTTTCCATGCATTCTCGAGAAGAACGCCCTTGATGGGATTGTTGAGGATTCATTCTGACCAGGTGGCCAAACCATTTAAGTTGTTGTTCTATATATTCTTGGCAGGGTTTTGTTCCTACCATTTTCCTTATGGTTTCATTTGGTATTCTATCTCTTCTTGTGTTGTTTATTAGTTTTCTCAAGCATCGCATCTCACATGTATTGATCTTTCTTAATTGTGATTTAGACAGGGTCCATGTTTGACTTTCATAGCACAAAGTTGGTATGAAAATGCTATTTATCATTTGTTGTTTAGCTGGCATAGAAATATGTTTGGATGTCTTAGCAATGGGGAAAGCTGGTATGTGACAGCATTTGCTTTTTGTATTCTCATGTCAATTTCTCTGTCTAGTTTTCCATCTTCTGTGAACATTGTGCCCAAATACTTGAATTCTTCTACTTGTTTTATTTCTTTATCTTTGATCTTAATGTTTAATGGATGGTTTAATTTGCTTATTCTCATAGCCTGTTTTTGCTGTGTTGATTTTCATACTGTAGTTTGTGCAACTTTTATCTAGAGATGTTATATGTTGTTGTAGCAGGTTTTCGTCCTCATATATTAGGCATTGGTCATCTGCGAATAGTAGCTCGTTGATGTTGGAACTTTCTACCTCTATATTATTATTTGATTTTTCCTTATTGTTGGTTGTTTTCTGATTTATTTTGTCCATATATATGGTGAAGAGGAGTGGTGAGAGGACACATCCTTGTCTTACACCTGTTGTAACCTGAAACCATTCTGACAGACCTTCCGATGTTCTAACGGCACTTTGACTGTTTTTATATAATGCCATAATATTATCTAGTAGTTGTCCTGCTACCCTGTAGGTATCTAAAATAACTTGATTGCTAGTGCCAAATCAACCTTATGGAGCACTAATTTGAAGATACTTTTATTGATGCGCAGTTAAGATTCCAGTTTTCTCCCTCCAATGCTTTGCAATGAACCGATGATAAGAACTTGAAACAGTCATTTGTGTAGCGCTTTGTAGAAGCATGTTGTAGAGCAATAGCAAATTATATTAAAATTAATTATCTCTTCAGTAAATGGGAGGGACTGAGACTCTCTGCAACGGCCATGAGAACCAAGCAGTGCTGCAAAGTTGAGGGAATTTTTATTGAATTTTAGACACCACACTGTGACAGGATTGAGTTGCCATGAAAATTGTAGAATTTGTAGGCAACACCTAAAGCACAGACAGCTTAAAGATTGTTAGGTTTAATTATATTGACACTACAAGAACACCAGACCCAAGGGTCGACTACAAAAAGTATGGATTGATGGAATATTATAAAACACAATGAAATATAACAGCAAAAGACAGCGCACTATATCTCCCCATGACTCTGAAAGTCAAATGAAGAAGGAAAGAAAAAAGACAAATAATTGACTCTTTTTTGACCAAGATATTTGATAATTTGAATTAATTTATAATAAGTAAAAGTAATTTATTTTGTAATGAACAAAGAGCTGGTTAAGCATACCTCACAGCTGTCCATTTTTGTAATTTTTTTTTTTCCTCTAAGTCCCAAATTAATTTGCCAGAAATCTCTTATTTATTTTTTTTATATAGGAAAATAATGAAAAACAAAAGCAAAATGAAAACAAAAAAAGACAATTGGGCGGGGTGATGCCTCTTATTTATTTTTTATCTAAAAAATACACCTTCACAAGTACTATTTGAAAGATTTTTTATTTTTATTTTGCATTTAAGGGATAAATTTAATGGTACTTATAAGTACCGCAAGGATGCATCCTATCACCAAGCTTTTCAATCTATACACTGAGCAAAGCTTTAAAAACATCACAGCAATGCCAGGCACATTAATGGAAAGATTATCAATAACCTAAGATATGCTCATGATACTGTACTACTAGCAAAAAATCCTAAAGATCTACAACAATTACTTAATGTAATAAACATGACAAGCAAAAAATATGGACTAGATATGAATATCAAAAAGACTAAAACTATTTTCATAAACAAAGAAAATTCTCAAGACCTACAATTAAATATAAAAATTGAAGGAATACATCTGGAGACAGTTCAGAGCTATAACTACCTGGGACACTATAACCAGTGATGGAAAATATACAACTGAAATAGACAAAATAATAGGTATGACAAAAAGTAATTTTAATGCCATGAAAAATATACTAACATCAAAACAAATAACACCACGGTTAAAACTAAGAATGGCAAAATGTTACATCTTCTCAATATTCCTGTACGGTGAAGAAACATGGACATTAGACAAGAAAACAGAACAGAAAATTGAAGCCTTTGAAATGTGGATTTATAGAAGAATAGGTAGAATTGGATGGAAATAAAAGAAAACAAACGATGAAGTTTTAAAACAACTAAAAATGAAAATAGAACTACTAAACACAATTAGAACAAAACAAATGAAATTTTGGGGGCATGTTAAAAGACACAACAGCCTAATAAAAGTAATATTGGAAAGGAAAATACAAGGTAAAAGAGGCAGATCAAGACTAACATGGGCGAGTAACATCAAAAGATGGATAAGTCAACTTTTGACAATCTGCACCATCAAAGCAAGAGACAGAGTGGAATGGCACTCCATGGTAGCCAACCTTCGATGCAGAGACGGCACTCAATGATGATGATGATGATAAGTACCGCAAGGTTTCGGGGTTCACCCAGCTTCTAAAAATGGGTACCAGAGATTTTTCTTGGAAGTAAAGGCAGCCTGGCATGATGCCAACCACATCACCCAAAAATGTGCCATCTCTCTCTCTATCTACCTTTTTAGCTCCCAGTGGAGCATTGTCTTCAACAAACACTTTCCAAGCCGTTCTGTTTTTTGCCATTCTTTTAAGATAATTCCATGTCTTCCCCATCATCTTCATCTCTGCTTCTATCTGTCTTCTCCAAGAATTCCTTGGTCTTCCTCTTTGTCTTTTCCCCTGGGGATTCCAAAAAAGGGCCTGTTGTGTAATACTCTCAGTTGGCTTCCGTAGTGTGTGTCCTATCCAGCGCCATCGTCTTTGCTGTATCTCTTTATCCACTGGTATTTGACTGGTACATTTCCATAATTCTATGTTAGTGATTTTGTTCTGCCATTTCGATCCTTTTATTCTGCATAAGCATCCATTAATGAAAGTCTGTATCTTCATGATTGTCAATTTTGTTGTTCTCCATGTTTCACAGCCATATAATAGGACCAACTTAACATTTGAGTTGAAAATGTTAATTTTTGTATTTAGCCTAATTTCTTTGGATTTCCATGTTTCCCAGTGCAATGAAAGCTCCTCTTGCTTTTGATATCCTTATTTTGGTATCATTTTCTGTTCCTCCCTCTTTATCTAAATTACTGCCCAGATATATGCAAGATTTTACGTCTAGTAGAGGTATTTCTCCTAGTTTTATTTGGTTATTGCCAACTGCATTAATTCTCATAATGTTGGTCTTATCTCTATTAATCTTCAGTCCTAGCTGTTGTGATCTCTCCCCAAGTATGCTCATTTTATCCTGCATCTGTTGATGGCTGTGTGATAGGAGAGTTATGTCATCAACAAAGTCTAAATTATCAAGTTGTTTGGTCAGTGACCACTGGATCCCATTTCTGTTGTTTTGAGTTATTTTCATAATCCAATCTATGGCCAGTTGAAAGAGAAATGGAGGCAGAAGGCATCCCTGCCTTACTCCTGTTCTTATTTCAAATGCTTCTGTAACCTGTCCTTCATGCACCACACTACATTTCGTTCCTTCATACATTGTTTTTATCAGGTTAATAAACTTTATGGGGATTCCATAATGACTCAGCAACTTCCAAAGCATTCTTCTGTCTAAACTATCAAATGCCTTTTCGTAATCTATGAATCCAATATAAAGTGGGGATTTTAGTTCTAAACTTTGTTCAACTATTATACGTAGAGTAGTTATTTGATTAGCACATGATCTGTCCTTCCTAAAACCTGCTTGTTCATCTCTCAAATGTTTCTCTATGGCCTTTTTTAGTCTCTCCAAAATGATTCTGCTTAATATTATTCCTGGCACTGATAGTAGCATAATTCCCCTATAATTTGTGCACTCCTGTAAACTTCCTTTCTTTGGTAGTATGATTATATAACCTTCTTTCCAGTCTTTAGGTATTTCTTCCCTCTCCCAAATTTTATCTAATAGATTATGTAAATCTTGGTAGAGGTGTTAATATCTGCTTTGATGGCTTCCGAAGAAATTTCATCTGGTCCTGTGGCTTTACCATTTTTTAATAGTTTGATGGCTTTCATTATTTCTTCTTTGCCTAGTTTTCCACAGTTAATATGTAACTCTTCTTCTGTTGGTAGTATATCTGGAGGATTATTTGAGCCGGGTCTGTTCAAAAGTTCTTCAAAATGCTCTTTCCATTTCTCCATTTGTTCCCTTATGTTACTAAGCAGCTTTCCTTTCTTATCTTTAATAAAGGCATAGATCTGTTTGTACTTTCCACTTAATTTCTTTGTGCTGTTGTACAGTTCTTTCATATTCCCTTTATTTGCTGCTTCTTCTGCCTCTTTAGCTTGTTCATCTATATATTTCCTCTTATCACTTTTAATGCATCTTCTCACTTCTTTGTTCACCCCTGTGTAAGCTTCCTGTGTCTTGGCTTTATTACTTCTCATTTTGCTTTTATTTATGTCTGCTTTCTTGTTCTTTCTTTCTTTAATTTTATCCAGGGTCTCTGCTGTCATCCATGCCTTATTCTGGCGTTCTCTTTTCCCTAGTGTTTCTTCACATGTCTCTTTCCATATATCTTTTATCTGTTTCCAATGATCTATATTTATTGTATTTTCTAGTTGTTGGAGGACTCGGTATATACGGTATTATAGGACTACTATTTACTGATCAACCAGTTTCTAATTATTTCCTAGTCTAAAATGGGTACCAGAAGTTTGGTTCTCTCAAAGAAAGATAGATTGTATAATGCAGACCAATTTGCCTAAATAATGTACCACTGATACAAACATTATAGGCGTTAACACTCTTTTTCTTGTACTTTATAGTTATTGTATGTGATATGTATTTTTCATAATGAAATCTTCCCCTCAATCTTATATTTCAACACTTCAAAAATTAATGGTGTGTAAACTGCTGTATTTTTTGACATACCCTTTGTGATATCATTTCTCTCCAATAGAGCAGTCAGTTTGCATAATTTTTAGTATAACCTGTATTATACAAATCTCACTTGATCAAGATAATTTTTAAAAATAAAAACAAAAGTACACATTTAAGATGCTAAGAAATTTATTATTTAATTCACAGGGATATTGATGGTAAAGTTTACGATGGCGAGGTGAAGGAAAAAACAGAAGCTAAAAAGCAGTACCAGGCAGCTGTTGAGAAGGGGGAAAGTGCTGGACATGTCAGAGTAGCGTAAGTAGAACTTTCATATGTTGACAAAAACAATGCAGTGAAGAATAATTTAGAAGTTATCACCACACTAACATTAGAAATTTTGTTAACTACAAAGTAAATTAAAATATAATAGGTTTTAAAAGTTGTGAACAAAGTAACTGTCATGTTGATAATGTTCAGCTGTTCAGAAGTCAAGTGCTATATTCTTATCAAAGGCTGCATTAGATTTGTAAAATGTCCTCTCTCTTGATTACTTATGAGTCCACCATTCAATGTTTCCTATTCAACTATAGCTCTTTCTCTCTATTTCTTGCTTGCTTCTCAAACATCAACTTTAGTAGGTTCATTAATATAGTACCATTTCTCATTTTAATATTGTTTATTTTATATCAATTTCATTCATGTTCATTCCTAATACTCTAAGGACTTCTTTATTTTTCTTTTAATAAATCTGGTCTGATCATATTAATATTTATGCCTCAAAGCCCGTTTTTCTGATTCCCACAGTTTAACTAAAAATCATATTGAATTCAAGGACATAATTCAATTTCATTATGTAGCACAACTAACATAGAAGGAAACAAAAACTAGTAGCAATAGACTCCAATTTTTCATCAACAGATGCCTTTAACAGTTTCTTAATATTAGATGAGAAAATAAAATTACAAATGAAAACCTTTGGCAAAGAGCTGTCCAGGTACCAGTAGGAACAGGGATAAAGAAAATTAAATGGGGATGGACTTGCACATATTGCGAAGACCAACAAACAATAATGCAAAATAGTCATTGAATTGGAATGCACAAGGAACTAAGAAAATTGGAAGCCCCAAACTGACCTGGAGAAGAACCATCAAGACAGAAGTAAAGGCTGCAAGATGGATGTGGACTCGGATGGAGAAGAGAGCACAGAAGCAGAAATGGCACAATGTGGTTGCAGCACTTTGCTTCTTGAGGAGCTGCAAGGCACAAGTTAAGTAGCATAACAAGACTTCAAAAACTATTTCTAGCTTTGATGGAGGCTTTCTGACCCAATCTGTATGGCCTAACAAAACAAGTGAATAAATTGAAAATACATTTGTAAGTCTCCAAAAGAAAAATCAAAAGAATGATTCACATTTGTTGATTAATTGTTCACACTCTCCTCCAAGGTTACTTCTTTAACTTTAAAATTGTCAACTTCTCCTACAACTTCATAATAAAAAAGCACACTGTTTATTTACTAGTTTTTTTTATATCCAGACTGAGAATGCAGTGTTTTTGACAATAAGAACTGAGGTAAAGAAATTCTTTATTTCACGATTAAAGAAATTGATTTACGTTTGTGTTTTAGTTTTGGGGAAAAGAGGTATGTGCATTGTAAATACTTTGAAAAGGTAATAAGGAAATATTAAAATGAGATATGGTACTCTGTTAATGAACCTACTAAAGTTGAACCTTGGCAGGCTTCAATTCCCAAAAGTGGCAGATTTTTTTTGACTGACTATGCTCTGGGTCACTAGCACATTAGTTTTGATATGAACAAAATGTTAAAATTTTACTTATGGGTGCAGTTACTTATCTTTTTTACAATTTCAGCCCCAATGCCTACTTGTATATTATAACTAATATCAGCTGCTAGGTGATAAATACTTCTAAAATATGTATCTCGAAACAGTTAAAATCTAAAAAACTTAATGGAACACGTTCTGGCTGAAAAAAACATGTGGATGTAATTATAAGTTATAATAAATTATTAATATTAATATGTTAAATGGAAATTATCATTAATTTGAAAGAAAATTCAAAGTTGTCCAGTTTTTTTTTATATTTGCTTTCATCAATCAATTTAAATGATCATATGCTAAAATATTACATTACTTGCTGTAATTAAAACTGAATCAGAGACATTTCAAAGAACTAATGTTTCTTTAAATTTCAGTTTAAAATTAAAACATCTGCTGCATGCCTAATATACAACTATTTGATCAACTAAAATTCTAATAGCTACTCTATCTAGTCTCATTTCAATTCAGTGTCAATAACATATTGATGTAATTAAATATTAGCAATTACCAAAATTTCCATTTAATTTGAATGAATTTTTGCATCATATACATATACATAAATATTTTGGCATATTTTTACAGTATAATCATTCTATCCTCATTTCTGTTCTCCATTTGACATATTTTTTATGGTTATTTCTTTGCTAGGTGTCAACCATGTTTTTTTTTCCCTGGTATCCTGCTTATTTCTAGTAAACTCACTTTGCTTGCTTTGCATCCTTAATAGTTCCAAATAAAAATTACTTTGGTATCTTCAATTAATACACCTTTGTTAAAGCCAAATGTAGAGTGAAGTAAAATTTAATACTATTTTACACATTTTATTGACAGAACAGTACATTTTAGTTACAGCATCTGAAAGCAGAATTTCTGTTTCCTGTTTAAGGTTAATCTAGCTTTGGACCACTTTTTATTTGAATTTGTATGAGGTACAACTTTGTTTTTCAGACCCCGGCACTCAAATTTATTTGAAGTTTCAACAAATGTTGCAAATGGAACAGCTGCAAAATTCACTTTGACATACCAAGAAATGTTGCACAGAAAACATGGTGTCTACAAACATGAAGTTCATGTGAATCTTGGACAGAGAACTGTGAAAAGTTTTCTGATAGAAGTATTTATTCGGGTTAGCAAGTTATACTTTATACTGTTCATAAATCTAATAATTGAAGACTATAAGAACATTTGAAAGAAAAATTTGATTGAAATGTATATTTATGAATCTATCTATCTCTATCTATTGTCCTTTCGAGCCGAAGACGGCACATAGGGCAGAACCACAATCTTAAAAACAGAAACCTTGCGTGCCAAAATATAACATACTGCAGAGATTACTGCTTCCAAAATCTATGGCTCTGTTTCCATAACAATACTTTTTACAATGACAGCTTGTCAAGACATCGATCAACCTCCTTAGTCGCCTCTTACGACATGCCTGGAAGGTCACAGTGTCACTATTCTTTACTCCCTCATAATGAGGCGCTGGTAACACACGGGCTAGAAAGACTTAATTAAATATAATTCTCTTCATAAAATTGATTGAGTCATAATCATCATCACCATTGAGTGCTGTCTTTGCATCGATGGTTGGTTACCATGGAGCGCCATTCCACTCTGTCTATTGCTTTGATGGTGTGGGTTGTCATAGGCTGACGTGACCATCTTTTCATGTTACTCGTTCATGTTAGTCTTGGTCTGCCTCTGCCTATTTTACCTTGTATTTTCCCTTTCAAGATTACTTTTAGTAGGCTGTTGTGTCTTTTAACATGCCCTAAAAATCGCATTTGTCTTGTTTGAATTTTATGTAGTAGTTCTCTTTTCTGAGTTATAATACATTATTTTAAAATAGCCTTAGAGCATTTTTCAAATATGGCCAATGTAAGCATTTAATTTCAAATTGATGACTTTTTTCTTACTGCTGGACATAAACAATTAAAATTACTTGAATTATTGAGTTATTTGCAGATCATCTTCATTGCACTCTGAACATGTTCATAGGTGCTCAGATCCCCTCCTCAGCAAGTCCCACCATTTCCAGCGACAGATGACTCTAGTTATGTGTTGGTTGATAAGTGTTCTTATACACCCACTAAGTGTCTCGTTTCTGGTTGTGCCAGTTTGAGGAGCATGTGCATGAGGTATTCAAATGGTACTCTGTTGTATGCATCCTCCAGATCTATAGCATCAGCATATGTCTCCTCTCGTCTGTGGAAGCCTTCGAAGACGTTAAAGGTGAAGACAGTTGACTTGAGCCATGTCTCTTTGTTATTTCTATAACATCTGAGTGTGGTTGGGAATGCACCTTACTGTTCGAGGTGACAGGTGAGTACATGGGCAACTATTTTCTCCAGTAGCTTACCCGCAGTATTCTGCACCATAATGATTCTGTAGCCACTGATCTCAGAATAGTCCTTGTTTGGCTTCAGTTACTTCAGCAACAGTAAGTAGCTATGTAACCACTCCTCCTTAATCTGATCTGTGAATGCTGGCATTAAACTCTTTTGCCAGTTTTTTTCAAGTCGTCATCAGCTAAATCGCCTGTGTCAACGTACCGAACACCATCTGGACTAGGAGCAATTTTGTGTGACCTTTTAAGTGTTGAGCAAATGGTATCAGTTGTGATAGTGAGATATTCTCCAAGCACTACATCCTCGCACAGTTCTGAGAGTGACCCCTGTATCCTCATTCTTACAGCCTCATTTCTTTGGTCAGTCTGCTCTATGTGGTGGGGAGGCAGGGCCTTCCCTTTGCTCTCATCAGATTAGTGCCATATCTGGCCTTTGCTCTAGAAATGTGGCATGCCTCTGTGACATGTTGTGCCATTCATGCTCTGATGAAGGTGCCAGAATGTGGCAAACGATTTTTCTGAGCACACCTTTTTACAAAAATCATCCCACTTGGCATTCTTAGCCTGCCTAGCACATAGTTTAAAGTGCATAATTTTTTGGTCGATCTCTTCTTTCAGACGCTTTAAGAGCTCAGGTTGTGTTCTTCCATTCTTTCTGGTTTTCTGCCTTGTCTTGGCTATTTGTCGCTTGTTCTGCCAAGCTTCCTCGACTTTCACGTTCCACCAGGGTGGCTGAGTCCATCTTTCCTGCCTCCTGCAAGGGGCACCCAGTTTCCTATGTCTGATTTTGCAAATGACGTCCTGGTCTGTGTTCTCATATGGAATGTGTTGTGCTTGCTTTTCTGGCTTCTATTTCTGCCTTTCTCAGTCAGGATGACACATGGATAGTGATCACTTCCGTGGAATCCCAGTACACTCCACCTGCATACTGGTGCGAAGGTGGAAGACACCAGTGTCAAGTCTATGACACTATCAGAGTCCCCTATCCAAGTGGCCATTCTGGTTGCCCTTATTCATTCAAGCACACTAAATTGATGGACACCAGTGCGTTCTCTGGGTCTCCTCCCTGATTGTTGGTTATGACGTTACCCCACTGGTTGCCTCTAGCATTAAAGTCTCCGAAAAAAAATGGTGTTCTTGAATGCAAGGAGATTCTGCCATTGTTGTGTGTCCACCTTCCTATTACAGGCAAACACATTTACAATTACGAAAGGAACTGGGGTTGATGGACATATCAACCTCAGCTGTCACCATGTTGTTCTGCACAAGGATGGCCTGTCCAAGGTGTAGTCTATTGTAGAAACAGTGAAATCCAGGGGCACTAACTTTCCTATCAACAAGAAGTTTTTCTTGCAAAATCATTATATCGGCAGTGCACCGTAGCTTATGAAGAATGGGCCATCATTGATTAATGGAAGCACAGTTCCAGTATGTAACGCACACATACTTTAGGTCTAGCCTCTCACACTTTGACCGTTTCGTACCGACACGCTAACCTTTTCTTGATTTTCTTCTTTGATGTTGTCAGTTAGGTTTCATCTGAATACTTGTTGTCATAGTTGATTTTGTCACTGAAAGTCGATGCTGTGGATGGTCTAGACTCATGTGCACTCACTCAGTCGCATGGTTCAGAACTTGTTTTCACGGTATAGACTGGTCAACCCCAGTCAATCAGCTTTTTGGCACATGGATACATGTGAGCTTTTTTTCATTTAAAAGCACATATAAATGAAATACTGCTTCCTTGCCAACGAACTGGTGAAAGCACACCACCATCTTTTTACAATTAAATTAAAAAAAATTAAAATTACTTACATTATATTATTTGCTTTTTAAAAGCACTATAACCATTCTTTACTATGATATTTCAGTACTTTGAATTCATTGCTAAGTATTTTGTAATCCATATATTTAATACACTATCCACATTTTAAATTCATTCTTCTTATTCATTCATTACATCCTGGATTCACTTATCTAATTCATTCACCACATTTTTAATCTATACACTTAATTTATTCTCCCATTTAAAATCCGCTCAAATAATTACTTCACCACATTATGAATCCATGCATCTAATTCATTCACATCTGGAATCTATACACTTAGCTCATTCATTGATGATATCGTATGAGGGAGAACAATGGCTGTGTCCACTTTCTGTGCAGTTTTGCCGTATGTCTTTTGGCGTGTGCTGAGACTGCTATGATGGGGACTACAGCTACCTTTCTGTGTTTGGGAGATGAGATAGTAATTCGGATGATTCCACTGGCACGGGCGGTTGAGCAATTATGGATTTTAATTTGTTTGCAGTAATACCGGTGCCTTCCATAACCATAACTTAGTTCATTCATCATATTTTGAATCCTGGTTCACTCCATTTGTTCAATCCAAACATTCATTCATTCTAATAACATTGAGTTAATGCACCTAATTCCTTTTCCTTATTTTTAATCCGTTCAAGGTTTAGACTCCATTGAGCACCAAGGCTGAAAGCAGCCAACAACTCAAAAATGAATGTTATTCCTATGGCTGGTGAACCAGATCTATCTAGAATTTACTACACCTTCTCTCAGTGCCTGTCTGGCCAAGCAAATTGAACAGGGATTGAGGGGGAAGACAACCCAGTAATTATAAATGCCATACTGGTGGATGTTTTGTGCCAAAAGGCTAAAATAGCACACCTTGTTTAAACTACAATACAAAGCATCTATTTAATTTAAAATATATAACAGATGTTGGCATTGCCATATTCTATAGCTAGATTAACCAGTTTCATTTAAAAAAAAATAATTTCCCCTTTAATTCACAATTGGCTCTTGCAGCTTTCCTTTTTTTTTCTATTTTTTTTTAATTATTTTTTTTTAGGTGTCTTTTTCCTTCATTCTTCTAAGTTGGTCATGATCTCTTATTTTCAATAATAAAATAAAGATAACATAAGATACACTACAAAAAAATTAAAGATAAACTTCATTCCGAATATTGGTTAGAATTGTTTGAGTGGCATCTATCTTTATTAGCAATTTCAGGATTGTTCTAGCTCTTATATTTTAATTATTTTTTTATAAAATAGATTGTAACATAGAACTCTGTCATTATACATAATTGTTGTCTGCTTATACTACTTTTACTAGGCAAATTTAGCTAAAACCATGTAATTATTTTTATAACAACAAATCTATGGCCACATTTTTACTAACGGTTGTATATATGGATTGAAAGTTGTGTTATTTCATACTTTATCTTAAGAGCCATTTTGCTGCGTAACACTAGACATATAGCTTAAGAGGAGATCTAGAGACAGGATCAGATGGATGATCAATTGTGTTATATATCACCTGGTTCATCAGAAAAAATATGTATATGACCAGTTTAGTCAAAGAAAGAATAAGCACCTTATTCATACTGCATAGAGTGTAACATATGAAAGTGTCACCTTTTTTTAATATATTTAAAAAATACATCTGTGTATCATAATTAAACATGTATCAGCCATTTTGAAACCCATACTACAGAAAAGTGTAATTGAAATAAAATGTTAAACATCTAGGAATAATAACCTCCAAGGTTAAGCTAGTTAAGTACACAACCAGCAAGTCCATCTACTGAAAGTGACTGACCACCTATTGGTTTGCCCAATGTCTAACAACAAAAAGTAATTCCTCTGGCAAAATTCACAGTTCCTAATTGGCTTGTCAGTCATTTGTGTTGCATTGTATTATACATCTTGTAGTCTAGTGCATCTGTTCAGAAGAACTTCCCTAGCATTTGGTTTTTCTTGACCTCCCTTCAATGCTACAGTTTTATTGTAATCAGAGTTGTCTACCCTCGGAAACCAGTCATGCCAGACTAACTGATCATTCTTACCTGCGTTTGAAAAACTTTTCCCTCTCAATGCTCTATTACAGTTGTTAACCTGAATTCCAGGTCTAATTAGCATTTATATGTTCAATTCTTTTAACAGGAGAACAAGCCACTCAGAGTACTTAAGACTCCTGCTCTGCATAAAGGATCCCTTATTAACAGTGAAGTGGAAGGTAAGTTAGATTGGAAAATATTTATGATGATATATTATTTTACTAGATTCTATCTATTGACTTTTCAAGCCATGGTCGGCCCACAGAGCTAAGACCCAGATACTCTTTCTTTTTTTCTAAATTTTCTTTCTAGCAGTCTCAATCCTTGCAAAAATGTTTTTTTATCAAATCTTGCCATTTGTCTCTGTTATGTGCAAGCATCTCAATCTCAATGAGGGAGCGATTCCTGCTGCCTTTGTCTCTCTGATCAATGTTCTTCTCAGTGTCTCTCTTCTTTTCCTCCTGCCTGTTGTTTCCCACATGAGGGCTTGTATTGTTATTCGGTTTTTATCTCTTCTCTTTACATGTCCAACATATGTCCATCATCTTTTCTTGATTACTGATGATATTAGTGGTTGATTGGCAATTTCTCAAATTTCTTCGTTTGTTTTGAATTTGTTCCACGCTATACCAAGTATTTTCCTTAGGCATTTAACTTTGTTTCTTTTATTTTCCAGCTCTGGCATGCATGCTTAAGGGTTGATAGTACGTTTGATTTGAATAGTTTAAGTTTCGTTTTGTGCTGATGAGTTTTGATTTTCACAACTTTTCAAGATTTCAGAAGGACATTGTTGCTTTAGCTATTCTGATTCTAATTTCTTTACTTGTATCCCCTTCCCAATCAATGTGACTTCCAAGATAAAGAAAGTGATCAATCTCTTCCACTGTTTTGTTTCCCATGTATATTCTGTCATCTGTTGGAATTAAGCTTTTCATGACTTTAGTCTTTTCATGATTGATCTCAAGTCCAATTTTGCTGGCTATTTATGATAGTTCATTTGTGTTTTCCTGCATCACTTTTATCTGACTGCTGATGAGGACTATGTCATCAGCAATGTTGAGGTCCTCCAACTGGTCTCCATGTATCCATTCTATGCCTTTGTTACCAATGCTGCATTTCTTTATTATGAAGTCCATAACAACTCCACATAACAAGGGTGATACAATACACCCTTATTTAACACCAGTTTCTATTTGAAAACATTCGCTTAGTCCTTCCTCTGTATGAACTGCACATGTGTAGCCATCATACATATCTTTGATAATATTTATGATTTTTGATGGTAAGCCATATTGCTTCAGAATTTTCCACAAAGAATCTATATGAATACTGTCAAATGCTTTTTTTTACTGGATTACATACCTAAATAAAATAACATAACATGTAAGACAAAACTTAAGGATGATGATAAAAAATTAATAATTTGTCCAAAATTTATTGTCATTGAAGTAAATCCACTATCTAATAGGAGTGTCTTTTATTCTAGACTAGAATTGAAAATGTAAAGAGTATGACTTTGTCTGGCAACAAAATGTGAAAGTCTAAAGAGTGTACTTTTTTGACACAAAAATGTGAAAACGGATTTTAAAAAAACATGAATAAATAAAATAATGAATATAGAGATTTGCAGCAGATCTATATTATGTATATTTAAAAAATGATCAGAGTGAAGTAAATTCATGGTAGAATCATTAAAAGTTTCATGCTTACATGACTGAGCAGGCAGTTGTAATTAGGATTTGAAAAATTTGCTCTAAGCTTACAAGTTTTGTTTGAAGAGTTCAACAGTTCTATCCATGACTAAGTGAAATATATACTTTCTATTATATGATTATTCATACAAGCACCGTCATTGTATTGATTGTTCATATGAGCATTATAGTGTTAGTAAAACTAATATTTGTATATTATTGAATTACAAGGCTAGCTTTTTTCAATTTTTCTTGTGTTGCTTTTTTTTTCAGTCAATAAACCTAATAACATTAATTAATAAACCTGCTGTTTTTTAACAAATACATTAAACATTCAAAAGACTAATGGTCAATAGTGAATTGTTCAATCTGTTGTCTGACTCAATATATAATAAATTTAAAAACAGGCTATGGTTGGATTGATTTTTATAAGGGGCCCGAATTGATACTCTCAGCCAATATAGAGGTATCTCCCTTTTCAGCCATGTTGGAAAGTTTATGTACCAACATTATGGAAAAAGCCTAAGATCAATTATAGCACTACAGATCAGCTACACTCAAATGGGGTTTCAGAAAAATAGAGGATTTACTGATGCATTGTTCACCCTAAAACAGCTAGCAGAAAATAAAACAGAACACAATCAACATTTATGCATAAATTTAAAAGACCAAGAAAAGCATTCAACCTAGTATTCAAAGAACAGTTATGGGATATGCTAATAACATACAGAGTAAGGCTACATCTAACCAACCTATGTAGAAGACTGTATCAACAGCAGCTGCACAGTCAGATCAGCAGAAAGCTATTCATACCACTTTGAAGTTAGAACAGGAATAAGACCCTAATGTTTATTACCTACATTGACTACATATGTAAGTTAGCCAACCTACCTATTGTTTATTACCTACATTGACTACATATGTAAGTTAGCCAACCTATCGAAGACAGAGGAGGTTAACAAGCTTCTAATTGCAGATAGGCACTAAAACATGGAAAAATAGAAGACCTACAAGAACACTTGAATAGGCATAACATCACAGGCACACAATACAACATGAAAATCAACAAAAGAGAAGTCATGAACATTGCAAAAGAAAACCAGACGAAAGTCAACATAGTGAAGATAACAATTAAAACAAGTAAAGAAATTTAAGTACCTAGGAATTCAAGGGACAAACAATAATTCACAAGCAGCAGAATAGACTCAAGGTGCAACAAAGCTTGTCAGTTCATCAGACAAATGTCACCACAGCTGTTCAACAAGGAAATAGCACCACTGGCAAAACAGGCACACTACAACAGAATCTTCATGCCAATGTTGTGCTGTCATTGCCAGATCTTGACTATATACTCAAGAACAATGAGCAAAATAATTAGTGCCTAAATAAAATGTGTTAGACAAATGACAGGAAACAGCAAGAGAGATAAGATTGGAAATGAAGAACTGAGAAAAAAGCTAGGAATAATTCTTTCCATAGAATACATAAAGAAACAACAGATAAAATGGTTTGGCCACATAAGATGATAGAAAGACCAAAACACAATACAGTGAGCCTTTAATAAACATTATGAGAACATCAGACTCAAAGTTCAACAAGTTACTATATTAAGACAGGGATGCATCCTATCACCAACCTTGTTCAATCTAGCAAATCTTTAAAAACATCAAAGAGATGCCAGACCTAAACATTAATGGAAAGATAATCAATAACCTAAGATATGCTGATGATACTGAACTACTAGCAGAAAATCTTAAAGAACTACAACAATTACTTAATGAAATAAACATGACAAGCAAAAAACATTAATTAGATATGAATATCAAAATGACTAAAACTATGATCATAAACACAGATAATACTCAAAACCAACAAGTTATCAAAGTTGAAGGAATACACCCGGAGACTGTTTAGAGCTACAACTACCTTGGACATACTATAACCAATGATGGAAAATCTAAAACTGAAATAAACAGAAGAATGGGAATGGCAAAAAGTAATTTTAATGGCATGAAAAATATGCTAACATCAAAACAAATAACACCAGGGCTAAAACTAAGAATAGGAAAATGTTATATCTTCTCAACATTCCTGTATGGTGCAGAAACATGGACATTAGGCAAGAAAACAGAACAGAAAATTGAAGCCTTTGAAATGTGAATTTATAAAAGAATAGGAAGAATTGGATGGAAAGAAAAGAAAACAAAATGATAAAGTCTTAAAACAATTAAAAATTAAAAGAGTACTAAACACAATTCAAACAAGGCAATTGAGATGTTTGGAGCATGTTAAAAGACACAGCAGCCTTCTAAAAGCAATCTTGGAATGGAAAATACAAGGTAAAAGAGGCAGATGCAGACTAAGACTAACATGGACGAGTAACATCAAAAGATGAACAAGTCAGCCTATAACAACCTGCACCATCAAAGCAAGAGACAGAGCAGAATGGCACTCCATGGTAGCCAATCTTTGATGTGGAAACGGCGCACAACAATGATGATGAACTATATTTAATAGCTAATTAAAACGGTTTAAATGGAATAAATTGAGATAAGCGCCTGATGATGCAAACAGTGGCTAAACATATTTGCCTAAAATGGGCGTGACACAGTCTGCATCGTAAAGTACAGAAATAGTTAAACTCTGTGTTTGTCTTCCTTATCTTGTCCTAGACTACTAACCAACAAAGCAGTCATTATCTGCTTATCATTTCACTATTTCCCTACAGGTGATAACAAGCTGACCACAATTGACAGACCCAGTACACAGACTGCATATATCACCTACAGGTCTTCTTTATTTGATCAGGACATTGATAACACACCATTCACTTTTGTTGTGGAATATGATGTTGAGCACAGTTTACAGGGTGACATCTTGGTAAGTTCGTAACACTGAATGCATCCAAAATTGACACAACAGGTTGATCTTTTAGCCTGCTTGCATGAGTGTCTTATTTGTATATATTTTAACTCACAAACGTCCAGTATATAATATGAATTTCTTAGAATTTTTTTCCAATCAGGCAGTCCGATGTTTACCAAGCATTTACAATATTTTTTGGGGGAACAAATTATGAGAAATCACATAATATCAACATTAATATGTAAGACTTTAATAAGAATGTAAAAAAAAAATTAATAATATTTTTCAATTTTAGTTTATAAAAATTAAATCTGAAAACCGCACTAAATTTTGGTCCAACACAATGCTATTTTGGAAGCTGACAGCTCTGGAATCTTCAACAGAGTGTCTAAAATTGATATTTTACTAATAAAATGTCATCCAATTATTCTGATTACACCCCTATTTTGGATTTAAGTACAGATCATAATGATATCACAAATGGTGAATTGTTAACAGAGGATGACGAAGATATTGAACTTGATTTGAAAAACTTCATAATTGGAGTAAGGTATGTTGACATCACCAATATAATATAGTATATGTGTGTCTCAGTTGCAAGCATGTTATTTTTTTTTTTTCTCTGTTAGGTTTCTGAAATCAGTTTATGTCACTTTTGTATGCTTTTATTGATATAATAATAGTATTTCACAAATAAAAAAGTTCATATTCATGCCTTATTTAATTATTTTCTTCTCCTAGCAACTGTTGCCACGGAAATATTTTCAACAGTTCACTACAGTCACTACAAATAGGGATCACTTTTTGTTTTTTTTACACCAATAATGATAGTTAACCAGAAAATTTATTGTTACAATACATTTTTAAGAAGAGTTCATTTATATATCTTTTGTCTATTAATGCTTTTGCAATCTAATAGATTCAATTTGTAGATTTTGTTACTACATAAATAGTGATCTAATAATGAATAAATGAGTATTTATTTGTTTATCAACAGAGCTCACAACATTCAAACACCTGTTCATGGGACTCAGAAGCTTCACTCTTATGTTGATGGACATTTAGATAGTACATCAAGGATAAACCAAGAAAATGGAGAATGAAATTGTGGGTAGCAGCAGATAAGATGCAGTAACAGGATATACATATAACTGAAGTATACGCAGGGAAAAATTCAGCTCCTCAAAATAAGGTTTGGGATCTGACATTCTTATGAAGTTTATGCAAAAAACCTCTTCTGTCAGAGATATAAAATATTTATGAATAATTATTATACTTCTTTTCATTTATCAAGCAATTTATTAAAAAGGAAAAAAAAAATTGACTTGTGGCACCGTTTTAGCAAATCTTAGGGGTTTCCAGGAGAGTTATAAATATGTGATACCAGGAAAAAGTGCAAGATGTCAGATGAGATATGTTAGAAAGAACAATATAAAGATTATTCAGTAGAAGGATAATAAAACTGTTAATATGGTTACACTATGCTCAAATCTTTAAATTCTAGAACATCATGCATATGTAAAGTGAAATGTAATAGTATCTTTGAAGAAATAAATGTTAACCTGCAAGTTGTTGTCAGTGATTATAAGTTAATATAATAATTATATAAGTATGTGTAAGGAGAAAATAGGTCTGATCAATTAATTTCAAAATACAAATCCCTTAGGAAAACTAATAATTGCTGGAAAACTTTATTTTTTAATTTTTTGAACTAGCTTTTTATATTATTTCAAGAACATTAAAAAATCATCTGAATGCACAGCTTTGGCATGGCCTAAGAAGTGTTGACAGCTTCAGTTTACTAAGGAGCTCATAAAGAAACTGCAGGTATAGATAAAACTATTAAAGTGCCACTGTTTCAGATTGTAAAGAAAGTAAATGCAGACGTTTTCCTAACTGACAGGTTTCTTTCATTCATTACATGTTTGGGTTTGTGTATGAACATGTGTAAGTGTGCACGTTTGTGTATGCACCAGCAAGTATATACCTTATTTAAATAACAATTATATTTTTTTTAAATAAAGTAAATAACATTTGTGAATATATATAACTAATGATATGATTTCTTTAATTTCTTTTCAAATGATTTATGGTATCTTTCCTTTCTAAATTAGATGTGTTGTAGAAAATTTGTCTGCATAACATAGAAATCAGTTTGACTATAATTTGTCAATTGTATATGATTTTTTAAAATGTGTACAACTAATTTATTTTTTAATTTTTTTCAAATTTGTTTTCATTAATTTATGTAAAAATGAATGTTAAAAATGACTGTATTAAAGATTTTCATAATAATCTTCATACTTTTTTTTGCTCTTGGTAACTATTTATGTTGTGTGTTTTTAGGGCAGTGTTTATTTTTAGTAACAAAGAAATTAGGTCACATTATCAAGCAAACACATTCTAATTCCAAAAACATTAACTCTAAACAAAGGCTCGTCCGATTTATATTCGAGCTATGGACTAAGCAATGTTTACTTTGAATACCATGATAAATGTTATTGCAGCGAGTTGGCAGATTTTTGAAAATGTATTCAGGGGTTTGAACATAAATGTTTGTTCACAGTTCGTTAACCTTCGCTGTAGATAAAGTCGTTAATTTGATGGCTTAGTTTGTGACATTGGTAGCTAAGGACCTAACTTGTGCAAACGGATGGCATTGGCAAGGATCATTTTGAATCTATGAAGTGGGCTCATTTTGTGTTTAACTCAAACGCATATGTGCTTTTTAACCAAAGACCTTTTTTGGGGGGGACTCAAGGAAGATATCCTCGATGGAAGAATAAATTGTACTATTAGTCCCATAAATAATTCGCTTCCAGAGGTTTATGATGTAAACAAAGCAGTTTTATCATTGCAAGTGAATAATGTCCACACCTATAATTGGTCAGGATTGGGTAGCAGCAGCAGTTTTATAGCGAACACAGAAAACATCACAGGATTGTGCTGTTCTGAAACAGCTATGCCATGCTACCCTAGAATTGCCTTTAATGGGATTACTGTGACCACAAACCACTCTCCATGTGTGTGCCACGTATTTACACCCCTGAAAGAAATTCTGAATATAACAACATCATGTGCCGTCTGTGATATTAATGACCACATACCAGGAGCCTCCACTATGATTGATACAACTGTTGCACCAAGCACTTCATCAGCATAGCCATATCTATGGAATGTTCATATGACATTGTTCTTGAATGATGTCCAAGTTAATGAGACATCAGAATCGTGTGGCGGCAGCTACAAGAAGGGAGCGGAGAACATCATCAATTGTGCTTTTACTAACTACAGGTCATGTGGCTTCTGATGGATTGGAAATGATAACTTACCACCACTGTGTGTCTATATGTTTGGAATTGGAGTCATCAATGATGGCCTAACATCATAAAGTGCTACGACGATCATCATTTTCGGGAGGACGTAAACTCCCATGGTATATGGTGGATAGGCGGCAGGAACCATTGAAGGCTATGTCTGAAAAGTGTTCCTTCTTGCAGTTTCCTCATATTCCAAGTCCGGCTTGTTGCAGGAGCTACTGAGTTAAGTGCTCTGTGCACACCGTGAGCTGTGTGTCTCATCCGTTTTGATCCTGCTTCGATATCCCGCTTGTTTACGATGAATGATGATATCGTATGACGGGGAACAGTTGGCTGTGTTCACTTTCTGCGTGGTTTCGCCTTATGTCTTTTGGCGTGTGCTGAGACTGCTACGATGGGGACTACAGTTACCTTTCTTTGTTTGGGAGATGAGTTAGTAATTCGGATGATTCCACTGGCACGGGCGGTTGAGCAATTATGGATTTTAATTCGTTTGCTGTGAGACCGAGGCCTTCCATAGCCAATAACAATAACAATAAAGGTTCGTCCAATCCCCTATTCAGCATTATACAATAAGCCTAGGTTCAAAGCAAAGATTGACTTTTGTGGTTGTCCACAAAAAGGAACCTGAAGTATCCCAAGATACTTTAAAAAAAAAAACCAAGGACTTTTAAAAGTTAATTTAGTAATATAAAGTAGTTTTTTTTTTTAAGTGGTTAGTGTGCTCAATTCCTGATCAGAAGGATCTGGGTTCATTAAATATTTTGTTGAAAAATAGTGACAAGTGCTAAAATGGTGTTCTTGAAGATGTTATGGTTGAACATACGACAAAAGAAAAGAAAAAATAACATTTCTAGGGGCGCTGAAAAATCCATAGTTAACTATGACTGGTGGAGGCTACTACTACTATATGGTTGAATAGTTGGTATGCTTACTACTGACCAGTAGGTTCCAGGTTCGTTTTCCAGATCTGGTGAGTTTGTTTCAGACTGACATGTCATCATTGTTAACCCAGACTCTGAAAATGTACACCAGAAATTCTTTTATTTTTAGGAAAGTAGGGTAGTCTGACTTAATACTGATTTTATCAATATTATATTTAGCGTTATGTTATATACTTATATAATATAGCTATATAGTATAGTTGTACTAGACCAGGGGCAGATTGCAATAGTGATCATGTACCAGTTGTGGGAAAGCTTAGAGTAAAATTAAAAACAACAAAACGAGCCTCAGTTAACATCAAGTTAAATTTAGATTTACTAAAATCAGACAAGAAGCTGCAAGACAAATATAAAATCACAATTCAGAACCGGTACAATGCAATAGGGAAGATACAAAGCATTGATGAACAGTGGGAAATGCTAAAAGGATCAATGCAACAAACATCAAAAGAGTTCATACCACCAGTGAGGACAAATTCAAGAAAGAAATGGATGACAGATGACATTTTGCAGCTAATGGATACAAGAAGAAGAAATAAAGAAAATAAAGATGAGTATAAGAGATTAAATAAAGAAATTGTAGTAAAATGCAATGAAGCAAAAGAAGCATGGCTAAAAGAGAGATGCAAAGAGATTGAAATGCAACAAAAAGGGGATGCTAAAGCTATATGCAAACAAATTGAAGAATTAACAGGAAGAAAAACGCAATCAAAAACTGGACGCCTAAGATCAAAGGAAGGAGAACTGTTGATTGATCAAGAAAACATAAGGGAACGATAGACAGAATAAAGATCTTTATAATGATGAACGAACGGAAGTAAATATTAAGGATAATGGAGAAGGACCAGAAATACACAGAAAAGAAGTGGAAGACGCCTTGCGCAATATGAAAGCAGGCAAAGCTCCTGGACCAGATAATATAACTAAAGAAGAGATTGAAGCCATGGGTGATTTTGGAATAGAAATAATAACAGAAATATTGAATGATATCTACAACACCGGATATATACCAGACGACATGCTCAAATCAATATTCATAGCCCTACCAAAGAAATCGGGTGCAATTGAATGCGATGATCATCGCACAATAAGCCTTATGAGTCATATGACTAAGATATTACTAAGAATCATCGTGCGAAACAAAATCAGTCCAGAAATTAGCGATGAACAGTGTGGTTTTGTTAGAGATAAAGGAACAAGCAATGCCATTTATATCATAAGATCTTTAGTAGAAAGAGCCATAGAGGAGAAAGCAGATCTATACCTATGTTTCATAGATTACACCAAGGCATTTGACAAAGTAAAGCACCAAGAAATAATCAACATTTTAGAAAGCATAAACATAGACAGCAAAGATCTAAGACTAATAAAAAACATGTACTGGCAACAAACAGCGGCCATAAGAACTGGAAACCAATTGGGAATGTTTCAACAAATAAAACAGGGTGTTAGACAAGGTTGTGTGCTGTCATCAGATTTGTTTAATATTTATAGTGAGATTATTTTAAGATCCATAAGGGGCATGCCTGGAATAACAATTGGAGGTCATAATATAAATTATAATCTAAGGTATGCTGATGATACAGTCTTAATCACTAAGAGTGAAAATGAGTTACAATAAATGTTGGACGTTATAGTGAAAGAAAGCAAAAATAAAGGACTCAGCCTTAATAGCAAAAAGACAGAGGTAATGGTAACAAAAAAGAAAAAGACATCACCTCAGTGAAAATTAAAGACAAGTGGAACAATATTAAAACAGGTAAATGAATTTAAATATTTTGGAACTTTGTTAACCTCGGACGGAAGATGTACAAAAGAGGTGAGATGCAGAATGGCTCAGGCAAAAGCAGCTTTCCCAAAAATTGAGGAAAATACTATGCAATCCATTTTTGACAATAGAAACAAGACAAAGAGTTCTTAAATGTTATGTAGAGCCAGTCTTAACATATGGATGCGAATCATGGACAATAGGAAAACAGACAAGAAAATCACTGGAGTCTGTAGAAATGTGGTTTTACAGAAGAATGTTGAGAGTACCAAGGACAGCTAAGAAGAGTAATGAAGATGTTCTGAGAGAGGTTAAAGCAAAAAGAGAGCTAATTTCCAATATTAGGAAGAAACAATCACCATTTTTTGGCCATGTAATGAGAAGAGAACAACTGGAATATATTGTAACAACTGGAAAAATTGAGAGACGAAGAGATAGAGGGAAGCAAAGAGAAAAAATAACAGACAGCTTAAGAGAATGGCTTGGCAGAAGGTCAACAACAGAAATGATAAATAGCTGCCGAGATCGAAAGTTGTGGAGAGACATGATCACCTACGTCAGCAGGCCCGGTACTTGATGATGAGTATAGTTGTGCTCTATATTTTATTTAGTGTTATTGTTTTATTTTCTTGCTCAAGCAAATTGTACTGACAGTTGTTAGGCTGCATCACTGCAGACTGCACTGTGACATTATCTGTCTGTCTTACTCTTGGTCTTTCTTGAGTTTTTCAACTAGATCAACATTTATAGGCATGTAATTGTAGCTAGTCATGTTCTATTCACATGGAATGGCTGAAACACTTTATTTCTGCTTTTCTTTTGTGTTTGATGCAGGGTACGGTTCTAACAATTTTTAAAATGACATTCTGCCTTCTCTGACATTATCAATTCTTCTTAAGTATGTCATCTCATGTATAATGATCTTTCTTTCCTGTGATTTAGATAAACCTTATTTTACACTGACGGTAGAAGTATGGAAATATCTACTATTTATCATTTGCTGTTTTTTTATTCCCGATTGTGAATTCTTCTTCTTCTTCTTTCCTTCCTCATCTGCCTTTCAGCGTCGAGGAGAAAAGATTGTGAATTGATTTTAAATAATCATGATAGTTGATGCACCATTCATTTTGTTTTCTGACATAATATTTCTATTTCTTTGTTATGTCTTTCATAACCTGTGAAATTATTTCCTGGTTATTTGAACTATTGGGCCTGCTTTAACTTGATTCCATTGGCATGAATGTTTTTTGTGTGTGCCAACTATATGCCTCTAGTGAAGTCCTGTGGGATTTAATCTTTTGTGAATATCACTTTTCTTATTTTTTACTCACTGACAACCATGTTCACATCATACTGGTAGATGTTTCCTAACTTTTAGAGATACTATAATTTTTTTTATTTTTATCTAGAGTTTTGACATTTCTTAGTTGATATTTGTTATAAAATTTTCCCAGACAACTGCCATTTTTTGCCTACTCTTTTCTATTTCTAACTGCCAAGTATTCTTTAACATGCACAGAATGCACATCACACCTCCTGTTCTTAGCTGTGTTTTTTCGAGGACTAGATATCAAATTTCCCTATTCAGTGATCAGGGGAGAGTAAAACCACAAAGAAACCAAGGATTTCGAAAAGAAAAATTTTGACTGCCTGTAGAAATTTGGTGGGATTTGAACTTGGAATCTTGTTGTCCAGAGGCAGTATTGTACAACAAATTGATGTCTTTGTTGTGAGAAAATGTCATTCGGTGCTATGTAGAACAGATATATGAAGCTTCTTCTTCTTCTTTCTTTCCTCATTGCCCTTCAGCATCGCGGGGAAATATAATTTGCTGTCTTATGCTCTTCTGTTCGCCTCTGCTGCTGTTATGTTTCCTAGTGCTACTAGGTCCATCAATCTGTATTTTTTGTGGTCAACCCTTGGGTCTGGTATTCTCGCAATGTTTATTGAGGGTTCATTGTGTTATGTTCTGATCTTTCTGCCGTGTCACATGGCCAACCCATTTTATCTGTTGTTTTCATATATGGAAGCGATGTTATATATTATGCTATATGGCCTTTGGTGTCTTGACAGACAATTGGTAGCAAACAATCATGATAAATCAGTAGTTTGGTAAAGCATTAGTGTCTCATATTGGGTGCTGCTTTACTGAACAACTTCTCTTGTGACTGAATTTGCCAATCTTGGACAGACAGATTCATCCACAGAATGAACAAGGTGTATTTGTTGTACTTGGCCTTGTCTCTTTTCTCTTGCGCCTTTTGTCTTCTGAATTTGATATCAGCACTGTCTCGAAAGTTGCTGTGCCATTTTTTTAGTTTTGCTCTCTATGTGCTACGATCTGGAGCCACATTTTCCCAGTTTCTTTCACTGATAGAAAAATGCCCTCAAGGAATACCTGCAAACATCCTTATATCTCAGCCCTAGTCTGCCCTTTGGTCTCTTTCTGTCCTTAAGTTCACCATACAATATTTGTTTGGGAATACGATTGTTTGCCATGATTGAGTTTGGCTCGTTGTAAGACATTAGAGTTGGTTACTTTGTCCTGCCATTTGTTGTTCATAATCTTTCGAAGGCAACATACTTGAAAGCTGTTTAACCTTTTCTCCTGCCCTGCATAGGTAGTCCAAGTTTCTGATCCGTATAGAAGTGTACTAAGCACACAACTTTGGTAAATTTGAATCTTATTCCTGAGTGTTAAACTGGTGTTGGCCCATCTTTAAGTTGAATGTGGAAGCTGCCTTTTTCGATTCGGGAATTTATTTCTTCTTCAAGGGAGACATTAGTTGTGGCCATAGAACCAAGATAAGTGAACTTTCTCACAGATTCAAGGGTTATGTTATTTAATGAAATAGCTGCAGGGCTGGCTACACCTTGTTGAAGCACTACAGTCTTCTGTATACTTATTGATAGGGAGAATAATTCACATGATCTAGCTAGATTGTCAATCATTGACTGCAGGACAGATTCATCGTGAGCAACCAGTGCTGCATCATCAGCGAATAGAAGCTCCTTGATTAGGGTCTCAATTTTTAATTTTGATCTCGAAAGCGATGTATTGACAATAAACAAATAGGCAAGAATAGCAGACATCACAGAGATGCAAAAAACAGAAAAATGAGAGTTCTCAATGCAGCTATAAAAATAATAAATAATCGGTAAATAGATTCATAAGGGAATGAGGAGGTCTCAAACATAATTTCTGACTTACATGAGAAATAAACAATAAATCTATATCTTGTCATATGTTAACTCTTTCCATACAGAAACTTTTTATCAATGCAATGGAAGAGATTTCAGAGACAAAATTTTTCATGGTTTTAAGAATCAATTTATAATATTTATATTTATCTAATATATAACATATTATATATGAATATTTAGATAATTCAACAAAGTATTAGATTTCACCAATACCAGGATCAGACAAGACATGTAAAAAGAATATGGCTTGATGATGGTACACACTAATCATATTGGGAGTGACACACTATGCAGCCGAAATCGGCATGGCGCACAGTGCAGCGAAACATACTGAAAGAGTTAAAAATAGAGAAACGAACACAATTTGGCAAAATATTAGAAAATAGATACCATAGATGATGGAGGGAGATAACATTAAGGCATAGCAAGCTGTTATTCTATCTATCTATTGTCCTTTCGAGCCGAAGACAGCACATAGGGCAGAACCACAATCTCAAAAACAGAAACCTTGCGTGCCAAAATGGCACATATTGCAGAGATCACTGTTGTTATTATTGACATAATATTCCAGGAAGGAGTTTGTGGAGAGATATCACAGCACCATCCAGCATTGCACATGAAGAATGCAGCAAAAGGAGTGTATTCACTTATCAAATATCATTGATGTTAGTTTTACACCATTTCCTATTATTCTATTTCCAGGTGGTGGATGGATATTTTGTTCATTTCTTTTCTTCTGACTTACCACCAATGCCCAAGGACATTGTCTTTGTTCTAGATGTGTCAGGATCTATGCATGGTCAAAAGATTCAGCAACTGAAAGATGCAATGGTGACAATCCTTGATGATCTACAACCTGATGACAGATTTAACATCATAACTTTCAAGTTTGGAACTTTGTGTTGTTTTAAATTTGTTTATTTTGTTTTGTCAGTCATGTAACCTCCAAAATTCATCTTTGTTTTTACCTGTAATTTGCCAATCAAATTAAACATTTTAATGTTATTAGTTATTATGTCATTTTAATACTTAAACAAATGATTTTTATTTCAAATTTTTTTTTATTTAATCAATGGAAAAACAGTGAGAAATAACCAACATGAATTTGAATTGAGCCTTTATAATTGACACTTTCCGTATGTTTCGCCGCTCAGTGCATCACTCTCAATTTTAATAGTGTAATCTGTCATCTGTCATATGGTCATACGTTGGACATGTGATGAGAAGAGATAATAATCGAATAGCAAAGCAAGCCCTCATATGGGAAACAACAGGTAAAAGAAAAAGAGGAAGACCCAGGGAGACACTGAGAAGAACATTGATGAGAGAGGCAAGAGCAGCAGGAATCGGCTCCCTCAATGAGATAGAACTGCTTGCACAGAACAGAGACAGATGGCGAGATTTGATAAAATATCTTTAAAAGAAAACTGCTAGAACAAAAATTCATATAGGAGAAGGTGTATCTTGGTCTACGCCCTATGGGCCGGTTACGGCTCGAAAGGTCAATAGATAGATAGAATCTGTCATCAAATCATATTCTTTTTTATATGTATTGTATCATCTTGGTATTGGTGAAATATATTTCCATTTTTAGTTATCTAAAAATTAATATGTAATATGTTGAGTGTTAGATAAAAATAAACATGTAGGTTAAAGTTTAAAAACATGAAAAATTTGGTCTCTGAAATCTTACCACTAAATTGATAAAAAGCTTCCGTACTGAAAGAGTTAATGTCCAGCTTGCTTTTTTCTTTCTTTATTTTCTGCTTTATTGCCTTGTTTGTTTCTAAATTTTAGAAGGTATAAACATAGACAGCAAAGATCTAAGAATAATAAAGGACATGTACTGGCAACAAACAGTGGCCATAAGAACTGGAAATCAGTTGGGAATGTTTCAACAAATAAAACAGGATGTTAGGCAAGGTTGTGTGCTGTTACCAGATTTATTTCATATATATATAGTGAGGTTATTTTAAGATCCATAAGGGACAAGCCTGGTATAACAGTTGGAAATCATAATATAAATAATCTAATGGATGGTGATGATACAGTCTTAATCGCTAAGAGGGAAAATAAGTTACAAGAAATCTTTTACATTATAGGTAAGGAAAGCAAAAATAAAGGACTTAGCCTTAATAACAAAAAGACAGAAATGTGGCTGAAGAAATGTGGTTTTACAGAAGAATGTTGAGAATATCAACAGCTAAAAAGAGTAATTTAAACATTCTGAAAAAGGCCACAACAAAAAGAGAGCACATTTCCAATATTAGGAAGAAACAATCATCAATTTTTGGTCATGTAATGAGAAAGAAACAGCTGGAATATATTTAACAACTGGGAGAATTGAGTGACAAAGAGATAGAGGGAAGCAAAGAGAAAAGATGGGAGCCATGATAGCTCAGTGGTTAGTGAACTGGACTACAAAGGACAAAAGGTAGGGTTCAATCTCAACCGACGACTTCCTGTTCACCCAGCCTTTAATGGGTACTGGATTTTTTTCTGGGAAAGTAAAGCGGCACGGGCGTAATACCGACCATATTACTCCAAAAATCATGTGCCGAAGGTCTGTAAAATTTATGGTCACTAACACCATATTCCCTATACGCCACTTGGCATGACGGGGGTACTTTACTTACTTTTTCTAAAGAGAAAAGATACCAGACAGCTTAAGAGAATGGTTTGACAGAAGGTCAACAACAGAAATGATAAATAACTACTGAGATTGAAAGCTGTGGAGAGAATTGATCACAAGTATGCATGGTACTTGATGATGATGTGTTTGTTTTCCTGAGTTCTTGTTGAATAGTTATTTCAGTGTAATTTTCGTGTCATCCTCTTATTGGATGGATGCACTATCAATTTTAAATGTCTATTTTTTTTTTTTTATCTTGCTCCATTTGAATTGATTTGCTCTTATTGAAAATATCCATTATCTTCATGATTTTAGATGTAATATGTGGAACAATTCATAGCTTGCTATTTTCTATCATAATTATTATCTCTAACATATAATGCATGTGGAGCATGAACTAGGTGATCTTCCGTTGCCCTGGCAAGGTCAGTGAACTAGAGTTGATCAAGACCTCATTCTGCCTTGCAGTTTGACTCTCTGGTAACAATCTACATTAAAGTAAATTGATTAATGAGAAGTACTGTGGTTTTTTAAAACAAAGATCTAGTATTGCATTATTTTTAGATAGACAAGATCCAACTTCTTTAGTAATTCCCTGAAAATCAAGAAAGTCATTGCATCCTCCAAGAAAGTCCTGATCACCATCCTTGTTCTAAGAGCTAAACACTCTCATTGATTTTGTGGCATTACATCAACATATAATCTAATATTGCAAAATATTACAGTTTTTAGTATCTTTTTTAACCATATGACAGACATGTCATTGAAGAAATGTCCAGTTAACAGTTTCATCTATAGCACAATATGTTTAATTTTTGCTAAGCAAAATAAGGCTAGATGTTGCACACACTAATTTTCATAATGTTTACTATGGTAATTCTGCCAGAAGTGAGTCATGTAAAAGTTTATTTATTTAGATTAACATGTTCTTCTTCTGCAATCATGACTCATTCAGACAAGGATTCAGGATTCTCTTATGAAGTCTGTTGTCTGTTTCAAGGATATCATCATACACCAAACAGTTTCTCTTCCAAAGTAGTGGGTGGGCCACATTTTTCTACTCAAGTCTGTGTTCTGGTGGGGCAGTTTTGTAGAAAATGTTTTGCTAGCTGCAGTGGCACAAACTGGTGGAACCTAATTTCAATTAACATATAGTTATATAATATGGTGGTTTTCTCACTCAGTAAAGTGAAATATTCAATGCAACACTACAATATTATATAGGTTGGTGGTAATTATTCTGTTGCTATTGTATAATCATCATTAAATACATTATATGTGATCATGTCTCTCCAGAACTTTCTTTCCATGTAGTTGTTAATTTAGAAATCTATCGATTACTAAGATAAACCAAAAGACACAGATATTGCAGCTTGGCACAAACTAGCTACACAATGCACCCACACCAAATTATTTGCTCAACGCTAAGAAGAAAAAGAAGCTGTTCTGTGGTACCTTCAGTATTCTTCTGTAAAATAACATTTCTGTGGCCTCCTAAAGTTTTCTTGTTTTTACCAAATTGTCCAGGAATCAAGCACATTTTTAATATTTGTAATTCTAAATTCAAAATATAACCCCACAGCTCAGATGTGAATGAGTGGAAAAGTCAGCTTATCACAGCCAGCAAACACAACATTGATGAAGCAAAACAATTTATTTGGTCAATGCATGCTTCTAGAAGTGAGTGTTTAAAAGTATTTTTGACTTTTTGTGACTCACTACATAATGCAGCCTATCAGGTATCATGTTGATTATAAAAATCTACAAAACCTCTTCATGTTAAACAATAAAAATTCCTTCAATATAACTTTTTTCACATTTGCCTGTTGTCATGATGTGATGACTTATCATCCTCCTCTTCTCATATTTTAAAGCCACAGAACTTGCTTTTTAATATCTGATTGCCAACTGTCTGTGTAGTAATTGTCTGGACATTTTCACAAAAATCTGTTTAATACCTATTTAATTCTACAATGTCCCTTTGTGACCACATATTTGAGATTTCCAGTGACCTTATTTATTTTATTATTGTCCTTTACTATTTACTGCTTCTGATGTACAAACAAATATTAAAGCATGTGTGGTCAACTCTAGATTATACAGTAGAATTTACTTAAAATGAGACTGGTTATAACGAATGTCCTAATGTAATTTCTTCTTCTTCTTTCCTTCCTCATCTGCCTTTCAGCGTCGAGGGGAGATATAATTTGCTGTCTTTTGCTCTTCTGTTCACCTCTGCTGCTGTTATGTTTCCTAGTGCTTCTAATATTCCATCGATCCATCTTTTTCGTTGGCGACCCTTGGGTCTGGTGTTTTCACAACGTTTGTTAAAGGCTCGTTGTGTTGTGTTTTGATCTTTCTGCGTGGTCATGTGGCCAAACCATTTTATCTGTTGTTTCCTTATATATTCTATGGCGGGGGCTATTCCTAGCTGTTTCCTGTCATTCGTCTAACACATTTCATCTTCTCCATCTTCTGTATATTTCTCTGAGCATAAAATATTTATCCCTTACCGACCTGCTGAGTCAGTCGTAAGTTAAGGGCTTAACTTAAGAAAAACACACGTTGGGGGTTTAGCCCGGCTGATTTTTCCCAACGTGTTTGGTCGCTAAGGTTTCACATGCGATCTTGTATATGATGTAATATCAAATCCCCCAAATTTTTTCTGCTTTAAAATATATTTTTAAAGATCTATTATTATTACTCAGTTTGCAAATGGTTTATAATGCATTTTGTGAAATTTGCCTAACCCCAAAAAACTGCTAACACTGTGCACTTTCATTACAAAGGATGTTTGCAATGGAGTTCTGTCTTTGTCTTATTCAGCTTCAAATTTCTGCAGTAGGC
This sequence comes from Megaustenia siamemsis, assembly GCA_032433765.1. NCBI lineage: Eukaryota > Metazoa > Mollusca > Gastropoda > Stylommatophora > Ariophantidae > Megaustenia > Megaustenia siamemsis. Next base: position 33,443,266 of record JAVIAB010000106.1, read on the forward strand.
CCTACATCTGCTTTCTGATGTTATCTGTTATTATTGATCCAGAGTATTTGAATCTACGCATTTGTTTTGAGATTTTTCCATTTAGTTTTACTCTATATTCTTGTGAGTTTGCTTTCTTTGAAATTATTATAGTTTCTGTATTTTTGATGTTTGGGGTCCAGCCTTTTTGTTCACTTTCTGTCACAATTTCATCTAATAGATTTTGTAGAACTTGTTGTTGTGTTTAGTAACCTAAATTGTACTTTCACTATAATATATATATGTATATGTGTGCATGTGGGTGTGTGTTTTTGTTTGATTGCTTTGTTTGTTTGTTATTACTAACTCTTCATCTCTTTCAAAAGGTACTGACATCAATAGTGCTTTGCTGGCTGGCATCTCAGAACTGCATGCTCGTGAAGACAGTCATCGAGTTGGCATGATTTTTTTCCTGACTGATGGTCTTCCTACTTCAGGAATTCAAAACTCTGAACAAATTGCAGCAAATGTCCTCAGTAACAATAGAAACATCTCATCTATTTTTGGCCTGGCTTTTGGTTCAAAAGCTGATTATAACTTACTGACAACAATCTGTGGGCAGAATTCTGGATTTGCAAGGAAGATCTATGAAGACTCAGATGCTGCTTTACAAGTTTCATCTTTGTATGAAGAAATTTCATCAGTTTCTGTGAAAGATATATCAATTAACTACCTACCAAGCAGTGTAGATGAGTACACAGTAACAAACACAAAGTTTCCTGTCATATTCAATGGCTCAGAAGTTATCATTTGTGGTAAAATGGCAGATAATGTGGATGTCTTTCAGATGGAAATTAAAGGCTTGCAGAAATCAGGACCATTGGACTTGACTTTGGAAGTGGATGATGTCAACAATCTAATCATTGGTAATAATGAAAATCTGAACACATTTTTTACAATGCCTCGGGATTTCTCTGGGATAGTGGAGAAAATGTGGGCCTACATTACTGTCAGGCAGTTATTGAAAGAAAGAGAAATTCTTGTTTCCAATGAAGCCAAAGCTGAAGAGCTCAAGAACAAGATTCTGCAGATCTCCTTGAAGGTTTGTACATTTGTTAGAAAAGATTATGTGTCAGTTCTGTACTCTGACGAACAAGGGTAGAAAAATTGAAGCAGTTGCTGCTGTAATAAAGAGTAGCTTAGTAGTTTGACAAATCATTTAATAATTTTTTTTAAAATATTATAATTATACTAACAAAAAGATATAACCCCATCACCACTCCAATAGGGCATACATGGAGCATAGTATTTGTGACCAAAGTTTTATGACCATTGGTATATTTTTTGGATAATGTGGTTTGCACTCTGCCAGTGCTGTTTTTCTTACCCACAAAAAAGATCCCTGGCTGGTACCAACTTATGGGTGGGTGAACCTAATGCAGCTTATACTACATTCTTTAACAAAACTAAAATATCTGTACTTATATTTTCATTTCATCAGTTGAGATAGAATCCAACCTCTTGTTCTCATTAACCCTAGATTACATTTCTTATATCTGTGACTCACATTGTTACAGTTCCATAGTAAAAATTCTCTATCTATTGACCTTTCGAGCCGTAACCGGCCCATAGGGCGTAGACCAAGATACACCTTCTCCTATATGAATTTTTGTTCTAGCAGTTTTCTTTTAAAGATATTTTATCAAATCTCGCCATCTGTCTCTATTCTGTGCAAGCAGTTCTATCTCATTGAGGGAGCCGATTCCTGCTGCTCTTGCCTCTCTCATCAATGTTCTTCTCAGTGTCTCCCTGGGTCTTCCTCTTTTTCTCTTACCTGTTGTTTCCCATATGAGGGCTTGCTTTGCTATTCGATTATTGTCTCTTCTCATCACATGTCCAATGTATGACCATCGTCTTTTCTTTATTACTGAAGATATTAGTGGTTGATTGGCGATTTCTCTAATTTCCTCGTTTGTTTTGAATTCATTCCATGCTATACCAAGTATTTTCCTTAGACATTTATTTTCGAATGCGTTCAACTTTGTTTCTATATCTCTTGTTGTTTTCCAGCTTTCACACGCATACGTAAGGGTTGATAGTACATTTGATTTGAATAGCCTAAGTTTTGTGTTTGTGCTGATAAGTTTTGATTTCCACAACTTTTCAAGGCTTCTGAAAGACATTGCTGCTTTAGTAAAAATTACTACCACTTAAATGTAACATTTTGAGTTTTGAAAACCAAGCTCTCTTTGAACTTTTGCTACACAACTGTGTATTTACACAAGACGAGAATTGGGGATAGGATGTTGTAATCATTTTCTTATTTAGGGTCATTTTTTTAGCCTGAACTGAAACTCAACCACATGGCGCGCCATTTCTCTACCTTAGATCCCACTGTAATGCTAAATCAAACTGTCAGTGCCTTTTTTTTTTGTTAAGAATATGCACTCCATCATTAAAATCACATGATCATGAGTCGTGCGTGACCTGCAGCAAATTACATTTTACAAAGAAGTTGAAAGTTTCATAACAATGATATGATTGTTTCAAGATGTGTAATTAGAAGCATTCTTTTTCAAATACAAACTGTAATAAGCATTTTCATAAAAAATTCAATTATGTTATCTATTAAAAGGACTGCAAATATTTCCCTTACTTTTTCAGTACAAATTTGTGACTCCTTTAACATCAATGGTTGTGACAAAACCAGAGAGTCCAGAGAAACAAATGGAGTCTGGATTAGAAGATCTGTATGACCGAGTGCAAAATTTAGCAAAGAGGCATCAGCCACCTCTAATACTATCTGAGGGTAAATTATTTCCTATTCAGACTATAAAGCTGTAAATTAGTTAAAGGCAAAGGATATCTAATAACATTTAATATTATAGGGTCTTCACAATACCACACCACAGCCTATGGAGAGGGGAGAGGTACTTCTCTTCCTTACTGTTATTACTGCCCTCACTTCATTTAGTCAGGTATCCTTTTTTATGGTTATTCGAAGGCCCCGGTACAGCTGGCCGTTTGCTGGCCCTTTTGACAGCTGCAGTCATTGTCAATTTATGTTGTTGGAGTATTTCTTTGATGTCTGTCTATTTTACTCTGTGTCTGCCTCTTGCTCTTCTTCTTTCTTCTCTTGTAACATATGCCTTTTGTGGTAAGGAATCACATGGCAATTTTTCTAGATGGCAAACCATTTTTATTTGCTGTTTTTACATGTAGCTCAGGATTGGTTCAATGCCTACTCTTTTTCTTATGCTATCATTTCTTATTCTATTTTTTCTGGTCACTCCAAGCACTTTTCTCAGACATCTCATCCTTGTAGTGTCAAGCTTTCTTTTATGTTTAGTCGTAAGTGACCATGTTTGACATTGATAACACAATGTAGGAATGAATATGTCCTGTATAAGATCTTTCTTGGTGGTGATAGGTATCGCTTTGCGTTGAAGTATAGGGGATAGCTGTCCCAATATTTGGTTTGCCTTATTGTATTGGATGTTGATATCTTTATCGATTTTACCATCTTCAGAGAATGTTGTTCCCAGTTTTTTTAAGTCTTTTACTTGTTTTATAACAAGTGTTTTAGTGTTCTGTAACTAGTTTGACATCTTCTACTGTTTTACTATTGATATGACGTCTGTTTTTATTTTATAGTGCTTATTTTCATGTTACTCATCTTGCATTCTTTATTCAAGAATAAGAGATGTTGTTAAGCTCTGTTACTTTGAAAGCTGTCGGGGCCTGGTCATCAGCAAAAAGTAGTTCATTTATATCTTCACACTGTGATTTGGCATCTTTGCATATTTTGTCAATATAAATGATAAACAAGAGTGGTAACAATATGCACCCTTGTCTTACTCCAAATATTACTGCGAATGGTTTTGATGTTATTGTATTTGCTCTCATGACACAACTGAAATTACTATATAAGCTCTTACATTTAATCACGTGGTCATTTACTTCATATTAGGTCATTTACTTCATATTAAGCGTATGTTTGCCATAATTCATTTCTATCCACACTATTATAGGCGTCCGTGGCTTAGAGGTAGTGAACTCAGTTTCACATCCCCGAGATTCAGGGAACAAGTCCCACTTTTTTGTAATCTCCCACTGACTTGTAGAATTACCATACTCAGGACGGCAGACATTTTGCTTGCATGGCTTAGCAGTGAGATGCCATGGTTTTGTTTGTATTATTTGTCTTTATTCTTCCAAAGGGTAATTTTTATTGCTAATTGCCAATCAGTAGGTGTTTGTTGCTGTACCCATGCTGCACTGAAAACTCTATATAGTAATCTACTGATAAGTTCTTCTGAATCTCTTTCTCTTATGTATCTAACTGTTTTGAAAAAAAAAAAGTTATAACAGCTTTCTTATTTTCTGCTAATATCTCTCCAAAGTATTCCCATGATTCCTCTTTTGTCGTTTTGACTATTCTGTTGGTTTCTGTGCATTGAATAATTTAATTCATGTATTCTTCTTCATTTTGTAATAGCATTGATATTTTATATAAATGTTTTTTCTTCTTAACTGCTTCTTTCACTGTCTTATAGTGTTAGAGATGGCATGAGTTAAATTAACAATATACAGTAGAGTGATTGTTCATAACAGTGATGAGAATTAAGTCCGGGGAAGGGTCAAAGTGCTATTGGTAAGTTGTTGAGAAGCATGAGATCCTCACATTTTAAATAGTTCAGGTGACTAGGGAGCCTTGAGCACTACTGTGCAAAGAAGAATTGACGAAATGGCTCACAATGTTGATGGTTCATTATGTGAGTATTTAAACACATCCCATTTCTCTGTACACTACAGTACAGCTTGATGAGTCAACTTTGGTAGGAAATTAAGCCTCACTTTTAGTATACATACAATTCATAAAAAAGATGTCATCCTCTGAAGGTCCCAGGTTTGAGTGCCATTACAAGTGGTTGAAATTTTTCAAAATTGAATCCATGGTTTCCTCATGGCTTTACCCTCCCTTGGTCTCTGGGTAGTGAGATCAGTTGTCTAGCTGACAAAACTGACATAGCTTATTTGACAGATGTTTCTTAATTTAATGAAACAAATCTACAGCTCCAAGGAGATCAATTTAATCAAAGCGAAAACTGTTATTTCCACATTTGTGACAAAACTTCTTCGGTAAAAACATAATTTAGGATGAGGGGGATTCAATTTCAAAATCTATCAAAAGTTTAAAACATAATAAAGACATGCTTACCTATTGTCAGCACTTGGAAAGGAGGATCAAATTCGTCCTCGTCACAGTGCTGTAATGCATAGTCTCTTATGACAAGGTGCTGTGTCCTGGATTATCGATTCAATCCTACTTCAGGCAGTCTTTTTTGTTTAATAAAAAGAAATTATTTGTGAATCTTTTAAAGTGTTAAAAACATACCTCTTCCCCTGAAATGATTCAACATCTCCTAAATGCAAATTGAAGTAAATGGGTAGCATTATTATTACATGTTGTTGAATTCTAATAAATTTTGTGCAGCAGGCAATCACTGTTGACTGTTTCTTAAGTGAAATGGTGCCAGGTCCTAGTTATACACTGGGACGAGATGTGTGATCTGTTTTTGCCACCAACTGTGTAGTAGTTGAATTGTGTGATACCACCAAAGTGAAATTCAGATTTCATTTGTTGTGACCTCATTTATTCAGGTATACTCACCAATCATGAACTCCACACAGATTCAGCACCTGGCACTGTGGCCCAGAAGTGCTCATTATGAGCTGTGCATTTTTTTTTATTTCTCAAAACATAATGTGTTCAATAATATGTACAATTTTGATGAACATTTCATTGGTTGAAGGATTGGGGGTGTGGCAGATACAGGAATGGCCTGTTTTTTGTGATGCCAATCCATTCTAAAGTACAAGTCTAATTATTTCAAATGCCTATGAATTATATTAACTTCTGATATAGCAAAGGTTGTATTTTTAAAAGAATTAAAAAGAGTAATATGTAACCCATCATTGACAATACAAATAAGGAAAGGTATTCTTCAGTGGCATTCATAACCAAGCTAGATATATTCTTTATATAATTTCATTTGTATTTAGTATGTTATGTTTTCTGAGAAATGTAATGGTTGCTCTTTGACTCATCATTTTATATATCATACAATCATTTTATACCAATTTATTTTTATACCACTTATAAATCTGCATATTATATATATTTTTAGGAGCTTTGGTGCATTATGGAGTTTTCAGCAACGGTCATACTAAAAAGCACTATTACACTAAAATTATCCCTGGCACTGCAGCAAGTGATAATTATTATGGATCACATTTACGAAAAAGACCTTACTCAAAGACTGATCGTGACATTCCTCTTAATGATTTTCATTACTCAATACATAGACATTTTTTTAATGAACATTACAACCAACGTCAACAATCAACTTGGCTGCCTAGAATTACATCAGCAATGGAAAGTGCAACTTCTAGTGGACCAACTATTAAGCATGCCAGCAATGTCCCTTCAGGTATTATTAATTTTAGCAAAAAGTAAGATGATAGGGCCATTATTGTACATTATAACAAGTTTGAATTATATGAATGCAAAAAAAACACCCTTATATATTTTTATACACATACCTTCCATTTTGTAAGGGTTTCCTTTAATTTGTAAGGATTTTTTTCTATAAGTTGAACCTGTAAGCTTTACAAGTTAATTTCTAAGGGAAAACAGAAAATTTGTGTGACATTTTCTGTATTCATTTCTTTGCCTTCATTAGCTAATAAAAAGGATTTGACCACACAAACTGAGACAAACTATGGGGGATACTAGCAACATATGAGTAAGTCTACATCTAACCAACCTAATTAAAAGTCTCAACAGCAACAGGTTACACAGACCATGAAGTTAGATCAAGGGTAAAACAGGAGTGTGTGCTATCTCCCCTATTGTTTATTGCCTAAAAGGACTATATATGGATGTTAGCCAAGGCAGAGGAGATTAACAAGCTTCTATTTGCAGACTATTGGGCACTAAGATATGTAAAAATAGAGGACGTACAAGAAAACTTAAATAAACTTAACAGCAGAGGCACTCAATACAACGTGAAAATCACCAAACAGAAGTCATGAATATCACAAAAGAGAAACAGACCATTAACATAAGTAGTAGGAAACTCTTTGTACAGAGCTTCGCAGCAGGAGGCAATCTGATCATCAGAAGAGAAGCACACCCCCCCCACCCCCCCTCGTCGAGCAAGTGTTTCGGCCCTTTAACTTCTTGACACTCTAGGGGAGGTGGGCCCGCCTGGGTCATGACTCCCAGGCGTCAACCTCCTGCTGCATTACCTCTAAGGTTTACACAGTATGTTTGGCACAAAATAACTATACTTAATACACACAAATTTCGAAAATAGTTTAACTAACCTAACTTTACACTGTATGTTCGGCACAAAATAACTACCACTTAATACATAAAACACTCAAAAATAGTTTAACAAACCTAAGGCTTATACTGCATGTTCAGCACAAAATAGCTACATTAGGCAGCACATTCAAAAAGTTTACTTTACCTGTCTTGGTTTATCCTAGCACGTTACTGCGCTTTCCAATTGAAATACCTTGGCTACTATTGACAATGCAATTTTATAGACCCATCAGTGTCTGACTTTCGTGGAAATTCGGCATCCGCTGGTTAAGATTGACGCCTAGTTGTCTGGTCTTCTTGTTGTTTAGGACTTATTGTTCGGACTGTCTACGCCCCAAACACCTGGTCTGATGCTCACCTCCGGTCAATTATGTAACTAATTATCTCTTCGTCTCGAGCCCAACTTCAATTCTCCCTACTCTGTTGACTTATGTAATAAGGAGCAATAAGTGGTCAAGGTGTAAAATAGTCGCCCGATCTGTCTGGTCTGGACATAATATTATTTGACTGTTGGTCTGTCACGATTCTCCCACAGCCAGCACAACGCTCTTTCTGCTGACTCAGCAATAGTCTTCATTGTTCTTGACCGCATAAATAAAAAAAATGTAATTTAAAATTTAATTAAAAATTAAAATAAATAACACCAGTGCTAAAACTAAGAGTAGCAAAATATTATACCTTCTCAACATTCTTTTTATGGTGCAGAAACATGGACATTAGACAAGAGAACAGAAGAGAAAATTGAAGCCTTTGAAATGTGGATTTATAGAACGGGAGGAATTGGATGGAAAGAAAAGAAAATAAATGATGAAGTCTTAAAACAACTACAAATTAAAATAGAACTACAACAAAAGACAATTCAAACAAGACAAATGATATTTTTGGGGCATTGATAAAAGACACAGCAGCCTACTAAAAGTAATCTTGGAGGGGAAAATACAAGGTAGCAGAGGCAGACCAAAACTAACATATACGAGTATCATCAAAAAATGGACAAGTCAGCCTATGACAACCTGCACCATCAAAGCAAGAAACAGAGTGGAATGACACTCAACAACAGCCAACCTTCAATGCAGAGACAACACTCATATGATGATGATAAATATATTGTGGAATATCAGTTACTCTAAATCTAAAAAAAAATGTAATCTTGACTTATAACTACAAATGATTAATCTCTATTCTGGTCTAGTATAATATAAACCACATAGTCAGAGGTTGAACACTTTGTGTCTTGCCAAGAAGAAAGCAAAATACCCTAGGTCAAAAGCTACACTACACCCGGATCTCAAGGGAATGGACATATGTTTCTTTCATGAAGGTTAATCTCTTTTCACTCTGTCTTTTAATTACTGGTCTCTTTCACTTTCTCCTGTGTCCTATCTTTATTCCTTGCTACGATTTCTTGTTCACCTCTCCTGCTTGTATTTCCCCTTGCCACCCCTGTTTTCTCTCTTTTTCTCTTTCTCTCCTTTCCTCTTCTTCATACCCTTTGGGACCCCACCTTTCTTTCTTCACCCTTATGAGATCCTTACCTATTTTTTCACTATGTTTGATCCTTTTTGGTCTTTGAGATCCTATCTGCTTAAAGCACCACCTACTAGAGCACATTTTGTGGCTTATGGTATCTCTATCTATCGTCCTTTCGAGCCGAAGACGGCACATAGGGCAGAACTACAATCTCAAAAACAGAAACCTTGCATGCCAAAATGGCACATATTGCAGAGATCACTGCTTCTAAAATCTATGGTTCTGTTTCCATAACAATGCTTTTTACAATGACAGCTTGTCAAGCCATCAATCAACCTCCTTAGTCGCCTCTTACGACACGCTTGGAAGGTCACAGTGTCACTATTCTTTACTTCCCACATAATGAGGCCCCGGTAACACACGGGAGACATGGAATGGTCTGGTCTTATGGTATGGAATGTATTAATGTTATAGAGATAATAAGACAAAAACATACTAGCTTTTTTTTAAATTAAAAACTCTCGATCGACACTGTAGAGGTTAGATTAGATTATTTTTATTACACTAGGAAGGAAAATCACGCCCAAATATTTTGGTAGGTTGATCCAAATATAGAAATTTAAATGAACCGGAGAAACAGAGTTCTTTATTTAAAATGGCTCCATCTTTCCTCCATAATTTTAAACTATCTTTAAGCAATGCCCCCACAGAATTGCTCTTGGAGTTAAAAAGAGTTAAAATCCCTAAGCTAGGTCATCATTTGTGGGGTAATCAGCATATGTCTAGTCTGTCAGGTAGTTGCTGTGGCAAAAAATATATATACATTTTTCACATTTGAAAGTTAATTCTGAACAGTGGGAAGCTAAACATTGAAAAAATATAACTGAAACTAGAAGTTTCATTTTGGTATATCGACAAGGAAGAGACAGACGAGTAATCACCACTACACTGCAATATGAACTTGATCGCATTTCTTCCCAATGTGGAGTATCAGTTGCCTTGGTTAACCCTAAAAAAGCATAAATAGCAAATCATATTGTTAAAATGGAAGCATGGTGGTATGAATGGGAGCTGATGATGTGATCAGGACAGACAGATGCCATACCTAGAATTTAAGTTTTATCACAATCTGTGTTTTAGGGACCTTGTCAACCATGTGATAATAGCCCACAAAGGACTAGCCACCATGAAGGTCACAGCAATTGCCAACATTGACCAGAGACCACTTACATGTCTGTTTCAAGGATTGGTCTTCGCACCAATTGAGTATGCCCTAACAATCCTTACTGTCAGTTCAACACGATCAATAGACTAGAAAAAATATATGAGTATAATGAAACCATACGCATTATCTTGGGGTATATCAGAGACACTCCCTGTGCAGCAGTGATATATCTTCTTGATTTTCCATCTATGAATGGCAGCATAAAGATTTTAAGGGTGCCAACATATCTGACAATAAGTGTAGATAAAGAGCATCCATTGATCCAAGAGCTCAACACAGGGAAAGGTAACAGATTTTAAAAAAAAAAAAAAAAAAAAAAAAAAACAAGCAAGATAGATTGCGCAGATGTCATCAATCAGGTCTGTTGGCTTACCGGTATCAATACTGGCAAGGAGTGGATATCTGTGCCTACATTATTCAGGTTCACGTTCTCGTGTATTCTCACTTTTGACAGGAAATGCATGGGGCAGAGTCAACTCGTGGTCGATGCTGAGGTAAACATCCTCATCTGGTACATCACCAATAAGGAAGATGCAGTCATCTATACAGATGGATCTGTAATATGATACATAAGGAGTTAATGAGTTTTACAGCATACTCTGTAGACAAAACAGTCAAAGAAAACTGTGATGCTTATGTTATGACATCGAGTAGTATGATGAATGGAGGTGACAGCAGTGACTAAGGTTGGAGTCATAAGACTACACCCACATCTGCAATATATTTATTATATTAGATGAAGAAATCTCTGCTCTGTATGCAGGCAGTAGGCTGAGTCATTGCTGAAATCAACAATACATAGAGTTACTTTTGTCTAAGTCCCTGGAAATGCAGGAGTGCATGGCAAATGAAAGAGTAGACAGGCTGGCTAGCTGTGCTGTCACTGAAGACGGTCAACCAATGGATCAGACAGACATCATTAATGCCCTCCAAGATGTGGGAAGGGCACAGGACTTCCATAAGCATGTGTCCACATCACTCTTTCAGATGAAAGAGATGGGTGTTAAGATGGACACACCCAGAAATGAGAAGCTTGGTAGGCGCATAAGAGGACTTATCAAGCATCACATACTGGAGTCATCAGTCACTGGAGGCTGCGAGACTTGCAGATGAGGGATCTGAGCACCTATGAACATATTCAGAGTGCAATGATGATAACCCACAAATAACTCAATTTAATTTTAGAGGAACATTAAGATTTACTTGAACAATTAAAATATAGCATTAAGTAGTTTATGAAGGAAGGCAATACTATAAAGAAACTTCTAGTCCAGATTTTAAAGGAATGGTAATTATTTTTAATGCTATGATATAGATTTATAATAAGGGTCAATTGTCCAATTTGGTACTAAAAGTTGGAAAGTATATAATACAGAAGTAGAAAATATGACATATTCTCAAGTAATGTTAACAAATGAATAAAAGACAGACAACAAATTGCCAGAGTGTAAATGATCATTGTGTTATATTTGTATTCAAATTTGAATTGTTTTGATTTATAAACTAGGACCTTCATTAATAGAATCTGACTGAAGGTATAACAATCAAAGTGCAGCTAATCTTTTAAGAGTTTGTTCTTACAAAAAATAATATTTCACAGAGTCGGAGCTTAAAAAAAATATATATATATACAAGAGAAAGAAATCTTGTTACCAATATCAGACAACAGTTATAGTTTTGGCTCTCTTATGAGAAGAAAACAGTTGGAAATATTGATAGAGGGAAAAAGATAAAATACCAGTTAAAGCCAATGGTTTGATAGAGGTAACAATGGATTTTATAAACAAATGTAGAAAGAAAGTTTAACAGACATGACCACCTATACTAGCAGTCACACAACATGACAGTGGTGTTTTTTTTTTTAAAGGTCTTTACAAGTGTTCAAGCATCTCGATAAGTTACATGCTTTCAGTTTCAGATGTATTTATTTCATTTACCAGTTTGTTAATTTTAAGTTAATTATTTATATCATCCATTTTATCTTTGTGTCAAAATTTTATATAATAGATATATAACCTGATAATACTATATATATATATATATATATATATATATTTTATTTTTTTTTCCCCCAGGTTTTCATGTGTCTGCTATAATAGCTAAAAAAAAAGATCTGAGCATCTGCATGGCACCAAAGAATATAAGAGATGGAAAATACAAGCTAATCGAAGCTCCCGCTGGTAACAATATTAAAATTTAAAAGTTTTGATTTATTGTTAATAAATATTATCAAGGAAATGTTCAAACATTAGATATTTTATTCACATATTAACATTTTTTTCAAACCTGGTAATTTAATTAGAAAAAAATTGTTTATATATATATATTTTTTTATCACAATTTCTTTTATTTTCTGTTTAAACTAGACCTTATTCACAAACTGATTATGGATGCATATGGTAAAGTAACTTCAATGGCTTGTTAATTATTCACAAAATTATTCTTTTTTTTTCTTAGATGGTTTATTTTCTTTAGAAAATAATCTCTTCTATTAAAAACGAGTAATAGGGAGGTCACAGTCAAACATTGGTTCCTGAATTCATCTAGAAAAGCTCAAATGTAAAATATATAAGACATTATATTCTGTGCAGTTATTCCATGCAATGTCTGCAGAAGTGTGCTCCTTTCCAAAATCGTCTTGCGTATACATGACAGATGCCACTTTATAAAGGCAATTTCAAACACACTATATTCCAATGTCTTGAGTTATGGAAGGGCTCCTATTATTATTATTATTATTATATTTAAATATAGACACATCTGGGTTGGGGGGGGGGATGCGCTTATCAGGGACAGGTCCTGTTGGAAGTGAAATGTAAATGCTGGTCTGAGAGTAGATGAAGCCAGATTGCTTATTCTCAGCAGTCATCATGAAGGGATTGGCATCAGTTTCAGACAAATTCCCATATCAGTATCAAATCCATGTTCTCAGAAATTAACAGGTCACCATTATCTCTAAAAGTTAAACATGTTTATTTTTCTTAGCAAGGACTGCTGTCCTGAGAATCACATAATGCTTTGTATGAGGGAAATAAATGATTGTGTGCAATGTTGATACATAACAACTTACTCAAAACTTTGTTTTCTTTCATCACTTAACAGGCTCTGAGTTGAGCATTCAAACTGCTTGTTCTGGTAAGAAATGTAAAAGCTTCTTGATCGAGTCAATTATTATAAAATATAAACGAAACTCAGCAGAATTTTCAGTTGACAAGAATGGAGATTGGGTGTACCAAGCTTCTACATTTTTCTCATTTACAAAGATAGGCACAAACACAATTAAAGTTTCTGGTAAGTTGCATAAAGCATATTTTCTTCTGATTAATAATTAATTCATCTTTGTGTTACAACAGGGACCTTTTTTATGGATGAAAGAAGCTGTGGTTTCTGAAACAATAAAGATTCAGAACATTTTGGACAAAAAATATGAAACAACATTTTTTAAAACTTTTTTTTTTTTTTACTTTATTGTAGTTTAGATTTACCACTGCAAGATCAGAGCTAATTAAAAGTAAATTCAGTTGTCAGTAATATTTTACAAAGTATTACAGTTTTGAAATGAGTAATAATAAAAAATGGATTAGGGTATTAAGACTGAAGGTAGAATCGTTTTTATGAGATCGTCTGGACCATTGAAAAATTGTCTTACCTTATATTCAATTCAATTCTTATACCTTATATTCAATCCAATTTAGGTTTCATTTTAGGTGAATGTACTAAGTAGATTTTATAAGCAGGTGGAGCGGTTATGTCCCTTACAAAAAGGTTTGATATTACGTAATCACTGCCTGATAATGAAGTCTTGGCTTTGTGTATGTAAGTGAGAGAGAGCTCTTTTTTTTTTTTTTCAGTGAGAGGGGTCCCTGAGCCTACGTATCTTGGCTGCTCTCTTCACTGATAAGGGTTTCTCTGGGTCTAAAGGAAAAGTCATATCTACAGGGTTTTTACTGATTGGAAAGCTGCTTTGGTTGTTATCATGAGAGAAGGATTTCCAGTTGTCTTTTTCCTTTCTTTATCTGTACGAACTCTGTCCACCATGTTTTGTGCAATGTGTTGTGTTGAAAGCTCCACACTGACCCAACTTTACCTCAGGTTACTTTCATTGCACTTTGAATCGGTTCAGTCAGCCCATACTTAAGTTGAAGTTGCTACCCCTTTTTCTTTTTTAATAAGGATGGATCCTGAAATTAAGGTATTCTTGCTCCTAGCTTGCTGGAACCATGTATACAATGCACAGTCAATATCTTCGTAATCAAGCTATTTTTCTGATCTGCCCAAAATCACCGTATGGTAACGCCGATATAATGATGTTTCTGCCCTTCAGAAATGTGATCGTGTTTAGTGTGCTTGAAGGAACATTAAGTTCCCTGCATATTTTTGCCTTGATTTTAACTTTTTGTTTATTTTCTCTATCAACATCACTTTCATTTCAAGTGAAATGTACTTGCACTTCTTGCCAGTACTGGAAGTCATTATGATAACAAGTTTAATGACAATGACTTGCAAATAGATTTGAACAAGTGTGTACATAATTCTATGTGTGGAAATACTCAGCCTTGTGATGAAAACCTATTGGCCACTAGTCTATCCAATCAAAAAAGCCATTTCTCCAACTGCAATCACCATTTATGCTGTATGATTTGTTTCCCCTTGCATAACCTCTTCCTGAAATTATACCTGTCTCATCCACTGCTGCATGTAGAACTTACTAGCCATGCTAACCCTGCATGGCCACACCAGACAATTTACACACTGACAGGCAAATTATACACTATTAACAGTTTTTTTTTTTTTTGACAAATTTCACAAAAAGCATTATAACCAATTTGCAATTACATTATAAAAGATATTTTTAAATATATGATAAAGAAGAAAAATTCAGGGATTTTTAAAATGTACTTTATTTTAGGATTCTTGCTATAGCCTGTTTCATTATTAGTAGATTCTACTGTATTTATTTATTTACCTCCACAGTTAAAGATTTTGAAATAACAGTTACCAGGAGAATGGTGAATGGGTCATTTGATTATATTTTGAATGTGGAGCTCAAATTTGAGAACGTATATGGAGGACTCTTTGGTAAGTGGAATTATTTTAAGTATGGAAAATATATGCTTTAGTTTGAAGAACATTTTTTTAGAGCTTATTAGTTAATCTTTTTCTTCTTTTGTTACCTTTGTTTAGAAACTACTTCTCTTCATCACCACCTTTAAAAGGATCTTGTATGGGCACATATACATTTTGTTGTGTCACAAGCTGTGCCATTGAATCTTATAGCCCAACACATTCAAACTTTAACATGGTAGCTATATTGGGTATCTGGTTGCCTTCCCTCTTTGATCCCTACTTGATTGGCCAGCTAATTAGTCTGTTTCCAGGCCCACCATATGAAGGTGGAGTGAATAGCGATCAGTTCTGGTTCACTGATCCTTATGCAAGGAGATAGTTTCACCGACCACCTTCAGCCCAGGTACTGTTGTGTGTCTTGGGTCCAAATTGTTTTTGATGAAGGAAATATGTTCATCCCCCTGAGGTGTCTCCACCATATTGGGGTGGGTGGTATGAGTGTTCCAATGATCCCAAGAACTATGCCAGCAGTAGCGTATTTACTAGCTGGGTCTCCTAAGCCAGACAGGTCAAACAATAGCAGCCAGACAAAAAGAAACACACATATCCTCCAGGTTTGGGAGTTTTGGCATTGGGCCAGTGACCCACACTTCGAAAAATTACAAAATACTGCAGAAATACAAACAAGAGAACCTTTTAATCAAATCTTGGAGAAAAGAACGGGGACGTAGGTAGAAATGCCATCACTGATGGACAGAGATGAAAGCCAAGTAGAAAGCCAAATGGAAGTCCTTGTCCTAACAAAGTCATTGATCACTCCCAGACAACCAATAAGAACTGCAACATGGAATGTGAGAATGAGAACAATGTATAAAACAGGCAGGAGAGAGCTCAGGTGATTACAGAGATAAAACCTTCATATTTTAGGTCTAAGCGAAATGAGATGGACAGGAAAAGGGAGATACAGAACAGGAACTGGAGAGACCATATATTATTCTGGGAGAAGTGATGAGAAGGTATCATCTTGAAGGAGTTGCTATAGTTGTGAATAAGCAGTCAGTTAAAAGCCTGTTAGAGTGGGAACCTATACATCCACGCATAATACGAGCTAGATTCTACTCAAGGTTCGCAACGACAACCATCCTTTAATGCTATGCCCTAACAAGTAGCAGAGGATCAAAAGAGTGACTTCTATGAGTGTCTACAGGACCAAATCAACAAGACGCCATCACATGACATTCTACTTGTAATTGGAGATTTCAATGCTAGAATTGAGTCTGATAATGAGGGTTGTGAACAGTGCATGAAAATACATGGTGAAGGACATACAAACAACAACGGAGAACACTTTGCTGATATATACATAGAGAGTGGACTTACTGTAGGGAGCACTATTTTTCAACATAAATGAATTCACAAAACAATGTGGACATCACCAGATGGAAAAAATACCAACCAAATCAACCACATTGCAGTGGGAAGAAATTGCATAAGATCATTGCATGATTTTAAAGCAATCAGAGGCACAAATGCTGGAAGCTATATAATATGCTGATATACAAAGTAAAACCTTAATTGATAAAGACACATACAAGAAGACAAATACCTAAGAAAGGGGCCCTTAGTCGCTGTGAAAATTGGAGGTATAAACCTACTGTCAGTACCTGGGAAGATATTTTGCTGAGTACTTCTCCAATGCATAAAGAATAGTGTGGAACAAAAGCTCAGAGAAAAGCAGGCAGATTTTAGAAATGGGAGACCATGTACTGATCAAATCTTTCTCTTGCACACCAGTGTAGAACAGTCACTGGAATGGAGTTCATCCTTAGATTTCTTAGACTTTGAGAAGCCATTCAATAGCATCCATCGCTTTGGAAAATTCTATATACACATGGCTTCCTTGATAAAATTATCAATATTCTAAAAGACATGTATGACGGCAACCCGTGCTGTGTAAGACATGAAGGACAGTAGACAGCTTGGTTCAGAGTCATAATGGGAGTTAGACAAGGATGTATTTTGTCACCACTCCTTTTTCTTGTGATTATGGACTGGATCATGCAAATGGTTGTTGGTGACAGACCAAGAGGAATTACATGGGGTTTCACTGGACGTCTTGAAGATACTGACTTTGCAGTTGATTTTGGATTGCTTGCCCACTGTCATCAAGACATACAAGAGAAAACAGATAAGGTAGATCAGTTTACTAACACAGTAGAACTGAAAATAAATGCAGAGAAAACTAAAATTATGAGGATAAATTCCAAAAGTACAAAGAAAGTTACATGCAGAGGAATGGGACTAGAAGTAGTGGATCACTTTAAATACCTGGAAAGTTATATTTCATCAAATAACATTGAGAAAGAGATATTTACAAGAATAGGCATTCAATAGACTTAAAACATTTGGCATTCAACCAGTCTCCATCTCAGAACCAAGTTTAGAATTTACAAGTCAAATGTGCGATTCATACTCCCATATGCAGCAGAAATGTGGAGAACGAACCATAAGATAGAAAGTCAGCTGAGATAAGGTGACCATTCGTCCCGGATTGTCCGGGACAGTCCCGTAATTTGACATTTTTTGAACCTTTGTCCCGGATTAGCTGCCGTACCGGTTTTGTCCCGATTTTGGCATATTTTTTAGCTTTTGTCCCGGATTTGATAAAAAATAATTTGGGACACAAACGTTTACCAATTTTGCCATTTTGGTATACGGCGTACATTTCTTCAATTAAAAAAAATATTATTCCGTTGCTGTGTAGACAATTTTGTTTAATATCAAAACAGTAGAATGCGCTCCTAGTTTTAAATCTCGTATATATTCGTTGTGTTACTAACTTTCACTTTCACTTTCACAAAAAATGGCACTGAAGCGTAATTGTAGTTTTAATCAAGATTTACAAAAGGAATACCCTTTTATAAAAAAAAGTCTACATCGTCATCAGACTTCACTGTAAGATGTAATATATGTTCATCCGGGTTTACTATTAACCATAGTGGACGTGGTGATATTAAGAGCCACATAAATAGTGATAAACATAAGAGAGCCGTCGCTACTCTACTGCTGCATCAAGCTCGTCATTGACAAATTTTTTTCGAGCTGAACAGGTTGGTGACAAAGAAGAACAGTTAGCTACTACAGAAGGTGCCTTTGCATATCATACAGTGATGCACAATCACATGTTTAGATCTATGGACTGTACATCAAAATTGCTTCAGGTAACTTTAGAACCAAAATTTGCTTGTGCACGTACGAAAACAGAAGCTATTATTCGGAATGTGTTCACACCCCATGCTCTAAACGAGTTGAGATGTGACCTAGAAAACGTAACATTTATCTCCATACTGACAGATGCCTCCAACCACAAAGAAATGAAGATTTTTCCTTTGCTTGTCAGATACTTTAATCGCAATAAGGGACTGAAAGTTAAAATATTAGAGTTGAAGTCATTGCCGGGTGAAACATCTGCTATAGTAAGTAGTTTTCTTATTGACTGTCTAACTGAAAATGGTTTAGAACTGAAAGTAGTTGGATTATGTGCAGACAACACAAATTCTAATTTTGGGGGCGCTGAAAGAAAAGGACAGAACAATGTTTTCACAAAACTGAAAGAAAACCTTGGACATAGTTTGATAGGTGTTGGGTGTGCTTGCCATATTTTCCACAACACTGTTCGAGCAGCTGCAGACGTATTGCCTGTTGATGTTGAAATGACTATTGCAAAAATGTATCTGTACTTCAAATCATACACAGTTAGAGTTGAAAGTCTCAAGGAGTTTTGTCAGTTTGTCGACACAGACTTCCAGATGATTTTAGGTTATGCACAAACTAGGTGGCTTGCGCTCTTGCCTGCTGTTGAAAGGGTTCTTTACATGTTCCTGCCTCTAAAATCATATTTTCTATCTCAAGACAGATGCCCAGTTTTTATACAGGAATTCTTTGAAAACCCACTGTCTGAGGCATGGCTTATTTTGGTTCACAGTCAGGCATCCTCTTTCCACGAAGCAGTGCAGAAAGTAGAGGGACAGATGGTCACTGTATTTGAAGTCATTGACAACATCAATAGGTTGAAAGCTATCTTGGAGTTCAAGCTGGAAGACGGCTTCTTGCCATCAAGAGTTCAGATAATCCTTAAAAAGCTGGAAATGGAAGGATTTCCACGTTATGATGTGAAAAAGTTTAACGCCAGTGTTTCTTCATTTTATGAAACAGCTTTAAGTTATTTGAAGAAATGGGCTGCAAATAATTTTCAAAACCTAGAGTCTTACAGCTGGGTAATGCTGAACAGAACACCAAATTGGGAAGATATTGAGAAGTCTTCATCATTAGTGAGTCAAACAGTGCCTTCAGTTGACTTTCCAGAAAAAGAAATGTATGACGAATATGTCTACATGAAACAGTTCGTTACTTCACAAAAAATTAGTGAGTGGAGTCTTAATAAAACATTACCAGGGCAGCGTTGGGTTGAACTAGCTTCCCACTTCAGAAACAATCATGTGCCCGTTTCACATATTCTGAAGTTGGCAGAGTTCTTTTTGTGTCTACCTGGAACAAATGCTGCAACAGAACGAGTGTTTTCTCTGATGAACAGTTTGTGGACAAATGATAAAACACAACTAGGTGTTGAAACTTTAAAAGCCATGTTGATCACCAAAGTGAACTATGAGGGAACATGTGTCGAATTTTATAAGATGCTGCATACAAAGAAGGACATTTTACAGAAAATTCACTCATCTGAAAAGTACAGCATCTCTGTTTCACCTTCAATTTAAGTATCACTGTTTTTTTTTTATCTCCTGATTATCCTGATAGCGTATTGTAGGTCTATATTATTAGATGTTTTAAAATGTATGTATTATTCACTTGAAAATGACAGCAAGAAGAAATGTAATTTTATTGGTGGAAAATTGAAGTAAAATTATTCCGTCCCGGAATGGGATTTCAAAAATATGGTCACCTTAGCTGAGAGGATTTGATGGTCGCTGTCTTAAGGAGATTCTAAACATCTGTTTAGATCAACACATTATGACCAATGAAGTTGTCAGAAGATCAGGCATTAACAACATCAGTCAAGAAGTGAAAAGAAGATGTTGGAAATGGTTAGGCCATGTTCTATGAATGGAACGAACCAGGCATACGCACCTAGCATTAACATGGGCACCACCGGGTAAAAGAAGAAGAGGCAGACCACTGGGGACATTCCAACGAACCATACATGATTAAATGAAAGAGGTTGGCAGGTCCTGGCGAGAGTTGTCCATGCTTGCTCCAGATCGGATTGAGTGGAGATCTTTTGTGAGTGCCCTATGCTCTGACCGGAGTTCAGAGGATTAAGAAGAAGAAAAAATATGTTCATGGGACAAATGTAGATATGATTTATGATACCCCAGACAATTAGCTATAAGTGGACATTGTATGATGCTTAGAAAACACATTTATTCAATTTTTAAAGTTTCTCTCTGTTGGTAGGTGCTTACAGGAAACAGCTAGTAGCAGCAATATTTATTAGATTCTAAATCTATATACTGTTTTGTTTTTTAACAAATAATGTAGACTTTGTTTTCATTTCTGTTATAGGAGTTGACCAAAATTGAAGACATTGATTACATGTTTCTATTGCACAGAATTTTTATCAATTATCAAAAATGTTAAAGGTTCCCCAAAAATGGAGTCTTCTTCTTAAATCATAGTTCACAAGAGAATGTTTTTAATGAATGAGATAATAGTTTGTGTTAAAGGTTCATTACTCATATTTTTGTTGTTTGTGTTTGTGTAAATAAAAATATTTTTTTCTGTTTTCTGTTTTCATTCTACAGGCAAAACTCTGAACATGTCAAAAAAACAATTGAAGAAGTGGCAGAATAATAAAATACCAGATGAGTGTAGCAACAAGGCTACAGACTTTTCTAAGTATTTAGTAAACAGGGTGGCAGCTAAATATAAGGTCAAGGCCTGGTCTAGTTTGATGTTGTAAACGTCAAAAATATTTTTTTTTTAATGTATAGAAACACCAATACTGCAAAGATTTAGTTTGTGTAATAATTTTAGCAGTTGACAAAGCATCACCTCTGTTGATTGACCCCACAGCTCGATGCTGTGGCTACAATCTTCAGTATTTTGATATAGCTATGCGCTTCTAACATTTTCTCTTTTTTATTACATTATGCACTTGCTAGCTTCATACACAATCCTTCTTTGTTACATGATTGCCAGTGAATAGTAGAATTGTTCTTCAATTTGCAAGTATCCGGCTTAACAAGCATTGCTGGCATACCCACAGGTTTTCATTTTATCTTAAATGTTAACAAACAGCTATAAAGCAGAAACTGAAGCCCTCAAAAATGCTGCAAAACAGGCTATCTAAGACAAAAATAATGTGCACAAGATATTGGTGATACTGGCAGAAGTGCTGTCAGTCCTAACAACTCTAAAACACAACCCCAGGAACAGTAAGCTAGATGACTTGAGAACAACCTTAGACCTATTGTGCAATATATTCCAGAGAGTGGTTATCCAGTGGATATACCATCACACTGTAGTATACAAGGAAACGAATGTGCAGACAAACTAGCTAAGGAGGGAGGGTGAAATCCACAAGAGAACTACCTGGTCAGCTACGATGAAGCCAAATCCATCATAAAAAACCAGTATTATGAAAAGTGGAGACAAGAACACCCAAAGTATAATGAGAGGGACAGATACCTCCAACTATCAAGGAGGGATCAAGTCATCATACTTCGCCTATTATGCACTGGTCACAACAGAATGAGAAACATGTTCACAAAACTCAAAATAGGAACTATCAGCCAATGCCACAGTACCCTGGAAAACATGACAACAAAACACGTTTTACAGGATTGCCCCAGGACAATGTGACCCACACCGACCTCCTTGGAAGAGAAACTCTACAGGTCAACCGAATCACTAAAACAGACAGCTGCCTTCATAAGAGAGTCCGGAGTCCTAGTCTGAATGAGTCATGATCGCTGAAGAAGAAGAAAACATTAACCAACATATAACGCTTCCCTTAACTTGCTAGTTGCACACAATAGCACATTGCATTATATTATAAAAATATAACTTCTGCCTCTAAATAAAGAAAGATAGAATTCTCCACAACTGTTTGTCACTGATATTTTAGTACATTTAAAACATGTAACTTGAACTAGCTTTTTTTTATTCTATAGGACATTAAAATTGATTATAATCATGTATAGCTAAAGTTTGTGATGCATTATGGTCAAAAGTGTTTTACTTCATATCAGAAAAAAAGTGTCAAATTGGTCAGTTTTTTTAAAGGAATATTTTTTCTCATTATTTCTAATGGTATGTTGTTACATAATAGGAAAATATTGTAAATAAGCTAATCGCTCAAAAAATAAATTAAGCAAGAAAATTATCATTTTTCTGTGGTATCACAAAATGGAAGTGCTCTCATAAAATGTCAGGTTTTAAGAATGAAAGGAATGTAGTAGGAGGACAGAAGACTGAACAAATAAAACCTATTGTTCTCAAAATAAGGTGAATGTTGTATTGGTTCAGATCATGGGAGGGTGAAAAATGTATTTTTCTTTCAGATTTAAAATAAAAACTCTGACCCAGACACTTAATGGTAACTGGGTGTAGGTTCTTTATTTTCCCTATAGAAAACACATCGGACATGAGAATAAGCTAAAAGCTGCATTGATAGCTGTAAATGTGGTAGTCTTAGGGTGTCCTCATCATCATCAAGTACCATATCTGCTGGCATAGGTGATCATGTCTCTCCATAACTTTTGATCTTGACAGTTATTTATCATTTCCATTGTTGACCTTCTGCCATGCCATTCTCCTAAGCCTACTGGTATCTTTTCTCTTTGTTTCCATCTATCTCTTCGTCCCTCATTTTTTCCAGTTGTTACAATATATTCCAGCTGTTCTCTTCTCATTACATGGCCAAAAAATGATGATTGTTTCTTCCTAATATTGGAAATTAGCTCTTGTTTTGCTTTGACCTCTTTCAAAACATTTTCATTACTCTTCTTAGCTGTCCATGGTATTCTCATCATTCTTCTGTAAAACCACATTTCTACAGCCTCCATCTTCATAGATGTTACAATAATTATAGTTAAAATGTTACCTTCTGGTTAAAAACACACTCTGAAAATCTAACAGGTAAAAGATGTCATGGGCGGTTGAGCAATTATGGATTTTAATTCATTTGCAGTGTTACCGGGGCCTTCCTTAACCAAGATGTCAGTACATATGAAGAATTGAAAATTGTCTTGAAAACAGGATTTTAAAATCTATGAAAGCAGACAAACACAAAAGCAGATCATAAAGTTTCATAACACAAAGTGTCATAGAAAGTGTATACCTTTGTCCTTCCTAGATCTTCTTCAGTGATAGCCTGATGATTTCTTCTGTTTAATGTATACCCTTTAACAGACATTATGTGGGCAAAGATACGCTGTGTTGTGATATATTGTTAGCTGTGACATTTCTGTCTTTTAATCAAAAGCATCCAACTTTAGCCTGGTATTTTTGAGTGCCAGGTTGTCTTTGTTTCTTGATCATTGCATATTTGGTTGATTAGTCTTTTTCCAGAGCCACAAAGTAGTATAGGATCTTAATCAGCTGTTGTTTACTGATTCTAATACAGCAGTCAGCTATGAGTCACACACTGTTTTTAGCTCAAGGCCTCACATAAGACCTAACAGACAGAATTTTGTGTATAGGTTTCAAATTGGAGTCATTGATATGTGCTGTTGAGTTATTTACAGGTTATCATCATTGCACTCTGAACATATAATGATATGTGTATTTATGGAGAATACATACTCATACCTGGAACCTCTAATTATATCAACAAAAATATGAAGAAAATCTAAATACATTTTACAAATCTAAATAACATTTGAAGATCTTCTGAGTACAACACAAATAGCAAACAACTTATAAATGAGATCAGTGAACTTTTTGTATGGATCTGAATGTAAGAGAACTGTAGGATAATGAAACATTTGGGCTGTCATCATTTCATATAACCTGCCTAAAGAGAATTTGCAGAGTATTTGGTCAAATTCAGCAGCCAACAAGTGCTCAACAGGTGCAGGCAAGAGGAAATGTGTACAGTGATAACAAGAGCAGGCACCTGAGTGGTCATGTCCTGAGAAGGGTTTCAAAAAGGATCATACAAACTACTATACAATGGACCTTTCCAGGGAAAGAGAAAAGAGGGAGGCCAAAGGAAAAGATACACAATATGTACCACAATTGGGGCACTCTGTAGGATCTGACTGAATCAATTAAGTGAAATGATCTTACTACTGCCATACAAGACATCATGACTTACTTATTGGCCTTTGGTTGATCTTTTGGTCCATAACCAGAGACATAGCTATAGAATATCAAGTTATAAAACAAGTAACAAACTTTAAATACCTGGGAACATTCTCTGAAGATCGTAACATCGACAAAGAAATAGATAGGTGATGCTATAAGACAAACCAAATATTGGGACAGCACCCCCTATACTTCACCACAAGCAATAACTATTACCACCAAGAAGTACAACCATCCTATACAGGATATATTCACTCCAATGTGCTACCAGTGCCACATATGGTCACATATGTCTAAGCAAGAAAGCTTGTCACCACAGAGATTCCATGTGTAAAGAAAGTGCTTGGTGTAACCAGAAAAGACAGAATCATAAATATTATAAGAGAAAGAGTAAGCAATGAGCCAATTGTAAGCTACATATAGAAACAACAAATAAACTGATTTCCCTGTCTAGAAAGAATGCTGTGTGATTCCTTACAATACAAATCATATGTTAAAAGGGAGAAGAGCAAAAGGCAGACCCAGAGTAAGATGGATAGACAACATCAAAGAAATGTTACAATAGCACTTATTGGCAATGAGTGAAGCTGCTAAAAACTAGACTTACAATTTTACATATATTTAGTCAGTAATACCTTTGTCCTTCAAGGAAGACCTAAATAAAGTTATGAAGCAAGTGAAATCTTCAGACATCTTGATTGTAATGGGTGACATGAACGCTAAAGTAGGAAAAGGTAGATATAAGACAATTATAGGAAATCATGGTTTAGGAAAAAGAAATGACAGAGGAGAAAGATTAATACAATTCTGTGAAGAAAACAGGCTGATAATATGTAACACCTACTTTGAGCAAGAGAAAAGGAAACTATACACATGGAAAAGCCCTGGAGATAGGAAGAGGAATCAAATAGATTACATAATGATAAAAGAAAGGTTCCGTAACAGCGTAAAGAAAGCCAAAACCTACCCAGGAGCAGATATTAATTCTGATCACAATCCTGTAATGATTAAAATGAAAATCAAACTAAAGAGAAACAAGCAAAAATCTGATTCATCAACAAACCCACTCGACATAACAGCTTTAAATCAAAAAGATATTAAAGATACCTATACAATACAAGTAAAGAACACATACCAGAAGCTGCTAGAGGAAGGAATTGAACAATACAGAAGAGAAAATCCTGATGAAAAAGTAACAACCAAATGGCAATGCATAAAGAAAAGCATACAAAAAGCCTGCGACACCTTACCCAAAAGAGAAAAGAACAAAAAACAAAATGGATAACTAACACCATCTTAGAAAAAATGGAAGAAAGGAGACAAGCGAAGAACACTGCCCAATACAATAAAATAGATAATGAGATACGCAAAATGTGCAAAAAGGCAAAAGAAGACTGGCTCAGCCAAAAATGTAGAGAAATAGAAACTATGGAAAGCAAACAAGACCTAAGAGGAATGCACACAGAAATAAAGAGAATGACTAATAAAAATAAAAAAGCCACAGAAGGTGGATGCATTGCAGACAAAAAAGGAAAAATGCTAACAGACAATAAGGATATCATAGATAGATGGCAGGAATATATAACAGAACTATTTCATGATCAAAGGGACAAGAAACCAGTTATAAAATGTACATCAGGCTATAAAATCTTAAAATCTGAGGTGGAAAAAGCTATAAAAACAATGAAAAGGGGAAAAGCAGCAGGACCTGAAAGCATACAGATAGAGATGATACAGGCACTTGAAGATTTTGGCATTGAAGTGATTACAGACATATGCAACGACATATACCACACAGGATACATACCAAATGAACTAAAAACATCAACTTTCATTGCATTGCCTAAAAAGAATGGTGCAGTTGAATGCAGTGACTTTAGAACAATAAGCCTAATGAGCCATGTTACAAAAATCTTGCTAAAAGTTATACAAGGAAGGATTCAGAATAAAATCAATACTGAATTAGATGAGCAGCAATTTGGATTTAGGAAAAATAGCGGGACAAAAGAAGCCATATTCTGCATGAGAACATTAATCGAAAAATACACAGAATAAACAAACCAATATATGCCTGCTTCATAGACTACACCAAAGCTTTTGATAGAGTACACCACAAACAACTTATAGAATGCCTAAAAGAGATACATCTAGATGACATGGATATACGACTAATATGCAATCTATACTGGGAGCAAACAGCAATAATAAAATATAACAAAGAGTTCTCTACACCCATTGATATAAAAAGAGGAGTAAGACAAGGATGCATCCTATCACCAAGCTTGTTCAATCTATACACTGAGCAAATCTTTAAAAACATCATAGAGATGCCAGGCCTACAAATTAATGGAAAGATAATCAATAACCTAAGATATGCTGACGATACTGTACTAGGTACAAATAATAATACATAAATATTATTATATGGGGAACTTCCGAGGCGATAATAGGGAATAATAGAACAAAGAAGTATGTGTTAGCACTCGGAAAAATTGACAGACAAACAACAATAGAAAAAAACGAAGAACAATATATGGTCCGAAGTGGGATCGAACCCGTACTCAGTGGCACCGCGCCTTGCCACGAGAAGCCGAACGCTTGGCACACTACCACGCAGCCAACTAAAAAATTGGCTATTGCAGTAGTGTCTTACACGATGACGTTCTCAATGACTATAGCATAGGGTAACGATCACAGACCGGAAATAAATTGTATATTTGTACTTTCCTATTAATGCAAGTATCTCCCAGTAGGGCTGAATACTTGTGTTGTAGACAAACATTTATTGGACGAAACAGCACGAATAGTAGTTCCCAGTGATTATATACTGGGTAACAATAATAATACATAAATATTATTATATGGGGAACTTCCATATATTGTTCTTCGTTTTTTTCTATTGTTGTTTGTCTGTCAATTTTTCCGAGTGCTAACACATACTTCTTTGTTCTATTATTCCCTATTATCGCCTCGGAAGTTCCCCATATAATAATATTTATGTATTATTATTTGTACCCAGTATATAATCACTGGGAACTACTATTCGTGCTGTTTCGTCCAATAAATGTTTGTCTACAACACAAGTATTCAGCCTACTGGGAGATACTTGCATTAATAGGAAAGTACAAATATACAATTTGTTTCCGGTCTGTGATCGTTACCCTATGCTATAGTCATTGAGAACGTCATCGTGTAAGACACTACTGCAATAGCCAATTTTTTAGTTGGCTGCGTGGTAGTGTGCCAAGCGTTCGGCTTCTCGTGGCAAGGCGCGGTGCCACTGAGTACGGGTTCGATCCCACTTCGGACCATATATTGTTCTTCGTTTTTTTCTATTGTTGTTTGTCTGTCAATTTTTCCGAGTGCTAACACATACTTCTTTGTTCTATTATTCCCTATTATCGCCTCGGAAGTTCCCATATAATAATATTTATGTATTATTATTTGTACCCAGTATATAATCACTGGGAACTACTATTCGTGCTGTTTCGTCCAATAAATGTTTGTCTACAACACAAGTATTCAGCCCTACTGGGAGATACTTGCATTAATAGGAAAGTACAAATATACAATTTATTTCCGGTCTGTGATCGTTACCCTATGCTATAGTCATTGAGAACGTCATCGTGTAAGACACTACTGCAATAGCCAATTTTTTAGTTGGCTGCGTGGTAGTGTGCCAAGCGTTCGGCTTCTCGTGGCAAGGCGCGGTGCCACTGAGTACGGGTTCGATCCCACTTCGGACCATATATTGTTCTTCGTTTTTTTTCTATTGTTGTTTGTCTGTCAATTTTCCGAGTGCTAACACATACTTCTTTGTTCTATTATTCCCTATTATCGCCTCGGAAGTTCCCCATATAATAATATTTATGTATTATTATTTGTACCCAGTATATAATCACTGGGAACTACTATTCGTGCTGTTTCGTCCAATAAATGTTTGTCTACAACACAAGTATTCAGCCCTACTGGGAGATACTTGCATTAATAGGAAAGTACAAATATACAATTTATTTCCGGTCTGTGATCGTTACCCTATGCTATAGTCATTGAGAACGTCATCGTGTAAGACACTACTGCAATAGCCAATTTTTTAGTTGGCTGCGTGGTAGTGTGCCAAGCGTTCGGCTTCTCGTGGCAAGGCGCGGTGCCACTGAGTACGGGTTCGATCCCACTTCGGACCATATATTGTTCTTCGTTTTTTTCTATTGTTGTTTGTCTGTCAATTTTTCCGAGTGCTAACACATACTTCTTTGTTCTATTATTCCCTATTATCGCCTCGGAAGTTCCCCATATAATAATATTTATGTAATTATTTGTACCCAGTATATAATCACTGGGAACTACTATTCGTGCTGTTTCGTCCAATAAATGTTTGTCTACAACACAAGTATTCAGCCCTACTGGGAGATACTTGCATTAATAGGAAAGTACAAATATACAATTTATTTCCGGTCTGTGATCGTTACCCTATGCTATAGTCATTGAGAACGTCATCGTGTAAGACACTACTGCAATAGCCAATTTTTTAGTTGGCTGCGTGGTAGTGTGCCAAGCGTCGGCTTCTCGTGGCAAGGCGCGGTGCCACTGAGTACGGGTTCGATCCCACTTCGGACCTATATATTGTTCTTCGTTTTTTTCTATTGTTGTTTGTCTGTCATTTTTCCGAGTGCTAACACATACTTCTTTGTTCTATTATTCCCTATTATCGCCTCGGAAGTCCCCATATAATAATATTTATGTATTATTATTTGTACCCAGTATATAATCACTGGGAACTACTATTCGTGCTGTTTCGTCCAATAAATGTTTGTCTACAACACAAGTATTCAGCCTACTGGAGATACTTGCATTAATAGGAAAGTACAAATATACAATTTATTTCCGGTCTGTGATCGTTACCCTATGCTATAGTCATTGAGAACGTCATCGTGTAGACACTACTGCAATAGCCAATTTTTTAGTTGGCTGCGTGGTAGTGTGCCAAGCGTTCGGCTTCTCGTGGCAAGGCGCGGTGCCACTGAGTACGGGTTCGATCCCACTTCGGACCATATATTG